>VUJU01003176.1:7690-26731 GCA_009835225.1 Aphis craccivora | reverse complement strand
GCAACCAGAACGACGGCTGGGGGGAGAGAGACTACAGAAAATTCTGCAGAATATTTTTTGCACTGAGCCGGGTTCGAACTGGTGACTGCGCGCGTCGTGGCCAACTTGTGTACCACTGCACCACACTGCCCCTTGTGTATAATAATAATAAATAAAAGAAAGCCCGGTAATCCTTGGTCAGGCGGTGCGGTGGCGTGGAGCGGTAAGTGGTAACTGCAGAGGAAGGTGGTAGATGAAAAAATGGCCAAGAATGATGTACAAAAGGGCGTTGGTATGGTATTTTGACGGTGAATAAAATTAACGGTAACGATACACACAAACGTATTCGGTAACGTAAAAATCCAGGTCTGCGCTTTATTACGCACACACAACAAGACTGCTGGAAAAAAGGCATAACACCTAGGTCCACACAATCACTACGATACTATACAGATAAGGTACGCCGATAGGAGGGTAGGGGGTAAACGGCTGACCGACGAGCGACGGCGATCACCATGAATTTAAAATGTCTCAAACATAGGAAATAGATACACTGATTTATCAATTTGTAAACAATTTTTGGCCCAAGATCGTGTTATTATATTTTTTTCCATAAAACTTAATCCAGGAATGTCATAATAACCATGATATATATAAAAATAAATTCTGCCCATTATTCTAAATATTTATTAAAATATCTTTAAACTTTCTAATGCTTTTACAGATCACGAATTATGAAATAATTGAAATACATAGAAAACATATTATTTTATTAATATGGATACCGAATTCAGAAATCACTCATTTGAATTTGAATTTACATGTATTTTTATAAACATAAACAAAAGGGAGAGTAAATAAACGCTTGCTGTAGGTACAGTAAGTCATCATGTAAGTGACATATTAATTATTATGTATTACCTATATACCTAATATTATATATTTATATACCATATTCTCATCCTTTAGGAGTATGTTTCGTCCATAATGTATGTGTTAAATACTTAAATTATTATTATTGCGTTAAACGGTATTCAGTTCCACTTAATTTAATTCTTCTACAGTTTTCCTACTAATTTTAAATTTTAAAACAATAATTGTTAACTAATAACTGTAAAAAGCGAACACGACGAAGTGAACAATTAAGAGTTTACGATGCCATAATAGTATAGGTACATCAGTATCAGTTATCTGCTTGGCGGCCGTAGCGGACGAAAACGAATATTATAATAGCTGACGCGAACGACAGTTTATTTGACTCATTATATTTTAATTATTGATGACACTTAAAAATATCTCGGTAAAAATATCCCTGACAAAATATCTCCGCAAAAATAGTTCATGACAAAATTTAAACCTTTTTATAAAGTTACATAGGTATATTAATTAATATAATATGATAATTATTAACATTTTTAGAATCCAAAAAAAAAAAAAATAATAATAATAAATAAAATACGTTAAAAAAATGTTATTTGGCAAAAATTATTATATTTATTATAGTTATTATAATACTCAATTATGTGCTATTGGTTTTAAATATTTATTGTTAAATTGTCTCATTATACGAGTATTATCCTCTTACAACAGCATTTAACCGCTCGTTCAATTGTTTTATTTAATTTACGACGTTTTTTGTTGAGATACTCCAGCTTTGTATAAAGTCTAGCTTATTTTAATTTAAAATTATAAAAAGTGTTAATTAAATAATTTAATGGAACACTATTAGCTCACGATACGTGTTGTAAGTAATGGATTGATATACAATGACGGGCCCATGAAAATTCCATCGAGTGAGACCTTTTTACACATTTTTTCGTTTAAATTCCACTAGTAATTTTTTAATACCTGCAAAAAAATGTCAACAATTTCATTGGATTGTCATTTTAAAAAAATTAACATTACTTTATTTTAGATTTTAAACGAAGTGATGAATGTATTGGTTTTACAATGATGTGTGTTTATTTTTACATTTTGAGTTTTATTTTTTTTTTTGTTCTTTTTTGTCTGTGTACATCATAACTTGCCATGATGTCAAAATTAATGCTTCAATTTTAAACTTCGGGGGAGATTACCAATAGAAAAGTGGTGTATTGTACATGTCAAAAGTAAGCATTTTCCAACAGTTTTCAAAAAAATCGAGAAAAACAAAAAAAAAGTGGCAGAAAACGGGAATTTCTATGTAAAACCTGTTTTCGATCAAATCAATTTTTTTTTATATGGTTGTAACTCAAAAACTAATCACTGTAAATAATTGAAACTTTCACCAAATGTTATTGTGTTAATGTTATCTATATACAATTAAATTTTCAAAAATGTTTGACTTTTTTGAGTTATTTATAGACCACTGGAATTTTCGATTTTTATGAGAATTTTTTTTTTGAAGTGTTGATAAAAAGTTTTTGGATGACCAAAAAATTTTGAAAATTTAATCTAAGGTTCCTTATGAGTTGTTCTTAATGTAGTTGAAAAATAACAAAAATTTTTATTAATAATTTTTTTTTATAAGCGTTTATAAATTCAAATTACTAAGAGATATGTCAAAATTGAAAAAAATTACATACAGTTGATATACAGTTGAAAAGAATGTCGATGTCGATTAGGTATTAAATACAAGGAAAAGAAGATTAAACTGTAGGTAAATTAAATTGTCAAATATTAAATAGGTAATATATTTTTTTTTTATTATTTACAAGCATCAGTTTCTATAAACAATCACCGTCTCGACTGGTAATATTCTCGGTGTCGCATAAATTAACAGAATGGCCCCCAGCCATAAGACATTATACATGTCAATATATTTAATTACTAGTTATATCAATAATGAACATTTAGTTAACAAAAAAAATAATTACATAAATACAATTTAAAACTTGGATTGATAATGGTTAGATGAATTATGATGATCAAATACAAGTATTTATTACCTATACATTAATGTTTTATTAATATTTTATAATTTAGGATACATTGAATTCCAGAGTTAATAAAAATATGATTTTCCTGAAAATAGAATTAAAACAAATTTCAAGCAATCAACCAATCGTTTTGGATCGCTTAGACTCTATACAGTTACAATAAATTGGATCAACCTAGGACGTCGGATTTCTAACAAAAGTTTTCAAATTAATAAGTTGAATGATTGTTCATTACTAATCGATAATATCACAGATTTACAAACTTTCAAAGACAAAATTGCTGTTGATAACGAATTTAAAATTTAAAACACGTTTGGACTAATATTTATAATTTGTAAATTTGTAATAATTAGCAAATTGGAAATATAATACATTAATTTAAAAATCATAACAAATTATTTTTAGATTAAGGAACTTATATATGTAGGTGGGAAACATATCAATGCGATAATTTGGAGAATAATAGCCTAACTGTTTAAAGATGAATTAGGTACTGCAACACTATTTCTATAATGGAAAAAAAAGGAAAAATGCCACTTTGTTCTCTGAATATTTGTTCTGTTACATTTGGTATAAGATTATAATTCTATGTTTTATGCATACACATTACACACACATATATATATAAAATACATTGAATTATTAAGAAACATAACTTAATTACCTACTGAAGATTTAATTATGGTTATTAAATATTAATATTTTACTTTACTAAATTCTTATATGGTTGAAAATTTGACGTAGTAAACATTTATTTTTTATGTTTATCCACATAATTTACTTATTTTTCTAATAATATATACTATAATATATAATATTGCTTTATAATTTCAGATGCTATAAAAAAACAAGAAAAATTTAAAAATGTATGTCAATATGAAATTGAAGGAACCATAAAATATGTTTAAGCCCCTTTACTATCAAAAGACTTCAAAATCTAATAAATAAATTTTAATCAAAATGTATTATTATTACTTTTTATATATACATGTATTATGTTTACAATATTACACAGAATGTGTAATGAATATTTTTATTATATTTTAATTTTGTAATGCGGTTTTTATATTATCATATATGTAGGTTTAAGAAAATATTTTTGTTTCGTTATTAGGTAATAAATTGTTCTATTCCCTATATTTATTGGGATGGCTTTACCTACCATTGGTTTTAAATTTTTTAATTGAGCCGAGGCGTCTCCAAATTTTTTTTATTTGTGCAGCCAAACCTTTGCTCATTTTTAAGTCTGTGGAAATGCAGTGAGCAATTGAATATTCAAAGTTCGTTTGAAATATGTTTTTTACGTCTTCTTTAATATTATGCATGTCGTTGCTGTTATAAATGTTATAAGTTTGTATAATTATATCATTATTAATTTTGTTACCATTATTATCTTAACGCAATGTTAACGTACTAATTTTGAAATTTATATTAGCATTATATTGGTATAAAAATTTGTTTCCAATTATTATGTGACAAGATAAATTTTCTATGACATATGCTTTAATTTCAAATTCATGGGAATTTATTTTAAATTTAATTAAAATTGATCCGAAGTGAATTAGAGGTTTATTGTTTGCTCCTGTTAAAATAATATATAGGTTCTTTTTTTAATTCACTATTAGGGGCATTAACGTATGTCTAATGCAACATATATTTGCTCCTATATCTATTGTTACTGGAATTAGTGGAATTGTAATATTATTTATTGTAGCTTTAATATATAGTGGTTCGGTTATATTATTTATTTTGTATTTGTACTAAGGGAATTCTGAAGATAAAGGTGAACATCTATCAGTAAAGTTTGACCTAGAAATTAGTTTTTTAAGTTCTGATTAATAGATCGACACGTTTTTGCCGAGTGTCCTGCTTTATAACAAATTTGGCATGTTATAGTAGGTTTGTTATTGAAATAACAGTTTTCTGTTATGTGATCATTTTTTAAGCATATTTTACACTGTTGTGGTTGAATATTACCTATTATTGTTTCGAAAGCATGTAGGTAGCTGTGGTATGATTGCTGAGTAAACAAATTTCACAATTTTGAATTTTATTATTAGCATAATTTTGATTAAAAAAATGGTTTTGTTTCACAAGATTGAGATTTCTAAAAAACGTGTTTTTGTTTGAGTTTGAATTTTTATTCTCTAACAGATTTTCAATTTTCTTATTTAGTTTTTCATTGGACATTTTTAATTTATTGTTCATTGAATTTTTCCGTTATTTTATTTATTTGGTCATAAACAATTGAATTTTTTATATCTGTCTGCTATTGATCTAACTCTCTTGCTATCATAAATTCGATTAAATCAAATTTTCTTAAATTGTCTTTTAATTGTTTAAGAGTATTATTATTTTCCATAATGCCTATTTGTCTAATAATATTTGGTTTAAGATCCTTCATAACTGTATGTATTATTTCTGATTCGGGCATAGTGGGGTTTATTCTTTTGCATAAAGATTCTATTTCATTGACATAATTTATAGTTTGTTTATCATCTAGTTGTTTTCGTTTTTGTAATAGTAATTTTAACATATCTAATTATGTGCAGCAGGTTTGAATTCGCTTAATAGTATATTTTCTAAACCATCCCTTTTTATGTCGTTAATTAAATTTGATTCATTATTATTATAGAATGTTAAAGCAGGACTTTCTAAATATAGAGGTAAAAATTTTATTTTTTATTGTGTTAGTCTATTTTTTAATTCGGGAACCGTGCCCGTAGCGATTAGGTTTCGTTTGGTGAGTTAAGCTATTAATTGAGATTTTATTAATTTATTAATATCTTGTGAAGAGAGTGTTGATGGGTTTAAATTATCTTCAGTTTTTTCTGAGTTTTTGTTTTCATTGTTCATTTGTTATTTGATAAAGAAATTAGATTTTTACTCATTAATTTTTTTTTATTGTTATAGTTTATTATTTATTATAATTTTTTTTTTTTTTAATTTTAAATTTATTAGATATTTGTTATGTTTTTTAATTTAAATTTATAAATTAATTAATATTTTATTTTTATTTCGTGTTACGAGCCACGAGTTGGGCGCCACTTGTAGTAAATCAAAAAGACTGTAGCTGCGCCGTTTATATTTTATATTATTAATTTTTAAATTATTATGGACGTAACAATGTCTGACCACAGATGTCTACTATCGTGTGAACATATGTGCCACTATGTATATATAAGGGATTATGAATTATGATGATGCCACTATTTTAGTTATATATCAATATGTGGCTATCATTCAATTTATATAATAAAAATACAACATAATAAACAAAAGTAATTTAAATAATGTATTTCTAATTAATTATATATATAATGTAATATTTAAGATATTATAACCACCCAAGTTACAACCTTGTGCAATCATTGCAATGGTAGAGTTTAATAAATATAGGTATTATAATTTATAAGACAATATTATTAACCTATCAACAAGATTTGTTAAACATTTATCAAGTAAAATAAATATATTTACACCCTTAAATTATTAAAATTTAATTATCATTGATAGTAAATATTCATAAAAGATTATCTTATAAATTAAATATAACTTTTTTTTTCTGTTCAACTAATGTTTATACTGGTTTGATAAACTTTAAAAAGCTTATATCAAATAAATTTTTCATATTTGTTAAATGTTCTTGATTAACTTTAAATGTTAAATAAACATATAATAAAGATATCTGCATGTGCTGAGTGATAATATACTAATTAGTAATATTATATATTTAATTATTAATATAAATTTGAAAATTTTAACAATTGAACATATTACCTATATACATTTAAATTTGTTATTTGGGTACCTTACTTTGTTTTGTTTCTTCCTACAATTAATAATATTTTGTACAAATAATTATAAAATTTAATATACTAGTATAATTTTTCCCAACAAACTTTAAATTAAAATTGTTTAGAATATTCAGTAAGTGCAGGCGCGTCTCTGAGGAGGTAACAAAGTGGGCCATCGCCCCCTCCATAGGCATAGGCACCCTCAGAAAATTTTCTAGTAGGGGGCAATGTTAGGATTTGTTATATAATAATTAGTAATTTAAAACATTCAATTTAAAATATATTTTTGAAAAGCCAGGGTGGGAGAGGGGGGGCAAATGGCCCAGCTGTCCCCTCTTCCGGGTGTCTATGTCAATAATTCGTGTGACGTTCTATTTGTTATACATATAGCTAATAGGTATAACTTAAAAGTATACCCAACATATTATAGGTTTAAGTTTTGCCAGTTTTAGTTTACCAAATGGATACGTAAGATTAAAAACCCCCCCTCCATGGTTTTGACCTGAAGACAGATAAGTGTTTTTTGAGTTATACGTGTTCAATATGAATACAACTTTTTTTTTAAATTAAAACAATAAATTATAATTATTAAAAATAAATTATTAATACGCGTTTATTATTTAATTAGATATTTATTATTCATATGATTTTTAACACTAAACTTTTTAATAATCTACAAAAAAATATGTTTATCACTCACGTAAGTATTCGTTAGGACGGAACCATATTTGGTCAGAAATGAAAATATACATAAATTATATTGTAGATATATACAATTTAATGATCATTCACACTAGGTACATGATAACTAAGAAAAATACAATCACTTCCTACAAAAAAACTATACAACGCTTTTTTAAAACATGGCGTTTTCAAAGGTAAATATCTATTTTATTTAATGTGTTTATTTTTTAAAATTTAATATCGATTTAGAAAAATTAAGGAATAATATTTTATATGTGACCCTGTTTAAAATGTAAATGTAACAAATGAATGTACCTATATTTATTTTGTTTCAGGGTAAATTTTAAAAATTGCATAATTTTTAATACAATTATTATTGTATCTATTTATCACCGGATGACGCTGCAGTAGTTTTCATATGTTATACAGGTAGACATAGATTCGAACAACCCTCTCGCCGATTCTGTTGATTGTGTGCTCTCAAAGTACATTGAGCTAGGCTGCTGCTTAAGTATTACTAGTATTTCAACAGTTTAATTAAATAAATTATTAGTATATTAAGTTAGTATTATAAATTATAAATTAACAATTAATAATAAATACTTTATTATTTTTATCATCTCAATGCTTGGGAAGAATTACATGACTATAACAGGTAAGCATATTATCATTATTATTTTTATCATAGCATTGAATTGTGTTTTAATAATTAATAAAAATGTAATTTATAATTTATCAAAATAATTAAATAAACCAAAATATTAAATTTTTTTTTTATGAAATATAGGTAACCTAAATCTACGCTTTTAAAAAATCTGATATAAGATCGTAGTTTATAATATAATTTATGATACAAATTACCAGTTTAATGTTTAAACGTAATTTATCAATATAAAAAAGATTTTTGTTTGGGGGGGGGGGGGTATGGAGACGCTATATTATACGAAGTATATTTTATGAAATATAAATTTATATTAAATTACTGTAAGCATATAGCGATGTAATAACTAATATTTAATTTTTGTACAAATTGCATTTATTATTATATTATTACTAATTAGCTATTGCCTATTACTTATTATAATAGAATTTTCTTATATTATATATTCATATATCATTATTATTAACTATTACATTTAAGTCAAGATCGACTTACTGTAGTCTGTAGACTAATGTGAATAGATTCGTGATTTAAATAGATAATAGTATAAAATTAATCAAAATATTTTGAAAAAGTCACTGTGTAGTGTGTATTCCATATACTATCATATATCATACTATTCATACTATATATAAATTAAAATAATAAACGTATACATTTAAAATCCCCATAAAAATTATTTTTAAGTTAAAAAAATTTTTCATCGTATAAATATCTATAATTTCGTCCAAATTTAAAAATCAAATATCTATATAAAAAAAATTGTGTTGAAATATTTTTTTTAGATTTATTGATTTCTCTATGGACTTATATAATATTTGGAACATTATATTAAATATTCAAGTCATTCAGTCATTGCTATACAAATTGAAAATTCTAATTTTCTATACATTTATAACTTCAAAATAATTTTAGTTTTCATAATTTTTTCAAAATGTTATTTTGTTGTCTATAAATAGCTCAAAAAAATTCAAAATATTTTGAAAATTTAATCACGTAAATAAAACGCCAATCTTAATAACTGGTAAAAATTTCAAGTATCTACGACTTATACTTATAAGTATAATTATACTTTTTAAATAATAACAAATAATTAAAATTGTTTGAGGATAAATCGTTATCGTTACTCTATTTCGTAAAATTTAAAATTCAAACGCACTTAAAATTTTTCTTATAATGATGCTTCGAGATTTCTCTATAGATACTTGAAGGAAAACTTATGGAAAACTTAGTGTTGTATTTTTAATCCTTAGTTATAAACACAATAATTTTTATGATTTTTCAACTACAAAATTACTTGTAAATTTTCGCATTTTAGACAGATTTCGTAAAAATTTGAACTATAAACGCTTATAAAAAAAAATTGTGTCTAACAATTTTTAATTTTTTTTAGCTACAATAAAAACAACTCATAAGGAACCTTGTATTAAATTTTCAAGTGTTTTTGGTCGTCCAATATTTTTTTATCGAAACTTCAAAAAAAAATTCTCATAAAAACCGAAAATTTCTATTTTTGAAAATTTAACTTACTGTATATAGATAACACTGACAAACATTTGGTGAAAATTTCAAGTATTTATAGTGATTAGTTTTTGAATTACAACCATATAAGAAAAATCGATTTGGTCGAAAACTGGTTTTGCGTAAAAATTCCCGTTTTTCCGTCATTTTTTTTTTTTTGTTTTTCTTGATTTTTTTGAAAACTGTTGGAAAATGTTAACTTTTGACCTCTTTAATGCACCAAGGATAGTCACTTTTATATCGGAAACCGCCCCCAAAGTTTGAAATTGGAGCATTATTTTGACTAGCTAGTTAGTAGTACACAGACAAAAAAAAAAAAAAAAAATCACACATCATTGTAAAATTAATACATTCATCACTCCGTTCAGAATCTAAAAAAAAACTAACAAACCAATAACCATTTACCATACTAGTCCATATAGTTTAAACGAAAAAGTTTATAAAATATTTAATATACAACCACAATTATTTTTATACATGAATAAAAAGCTCAAAATTAAACCAAATTACTTATTATAAATATAACGATATATAACGAATGACGTACACTAACGACAGAATAATATTTTATTGTCAGTTGTACTGTGTCAGTAGTTGTGTATATTACCTAGTTATAGGGGAAATTACAGGTGTCCAAAGTGGCCACCTTATATGGTTCAACACAGTGTCACACATTAGGATTTAATTTTTTTTTTATGAAACCTTCATGATTGTTTAGTTAAACTTGTCAGGAATCATTATTTGCAATCAGAAACAATTTTAAACAAATTAATAAAAAGTTATTTTAATTTTTTTTTTTTAAGTAAAAAATTGTTCTTTTTGTCCACCTAGGTGTTCAAAATGGTCAGTCTGCAATATCCACTTTGACTACTGGTTTTAAATTTCTATTATTATTCATTATTTCATAATATTATCATAAATATATATGATATAACTATTAGGTATACATGATATTATACTCTTACAACAACTTTTCTTTGATAAATAAGTAACTTAATTTCAAGCTTTGGGTCTCTTATTAATATTTTTATAAATGAATAACAAATTAATCAAACTTGGTATTTTTTGGCCGGTAACAAAGCTATTTTATAAAATAAACATATTAACTTAATAAGCTTTTGAAAACAAATAAATGAATATTATTAAATACATAAATTACCATGGTTACCATTTTGCCCTTTTTATAATGTTTAATTTACTATTTAAAAAAATATTAATTCTATAAACTAATTAAACTTAAGATAATTCTATAATATATAAAACTTATGTAGGTAGATTTAAAAAAAAAAATAATTTGGTTATATTAATCATTATGTTCAATCTTAGTTCATGATAAGAATATATTCTTATCTATCTTAGTGGTGGTACATCAGTTGATAAATATGATAACAATTAAACAATTTTCGTGATGAAATTTATTTACGACCAGAGATTTTAAATAACCTAGATAACTAACTATCAATATGACAATATTGCCTATCATATAAAATGAATCCACTAATCCAGCTGTTGCCTTTTTTTTTTTTTTTTTTTTTATCAACAAAAAATACAGAAGAAATTACAGTAGTAGTTAATCTAATAATAAATGTTTTTTTTTACCTACATACAAGGGACTAACATTTTGATCAGTTAGTGTAAATAAATACTGTACAATGGTAATATAGATTTTTCCAGAGACTATTTGGTTAGCATAGATTGGTTTTTTATACCCTTTAGCAAATGGAAGTCTACTATACGTAAATGTATTAAGGTACATCATTTCACGATATTGACCTTTTTGCAAATGGCGGCATTATCAATAGCTGGTATGTTGCGGCTTCAATGATAATGGCGAGTTACATATCTAGGTTATTTAAAATCTCTGTTTACGACAGAATAGTAAGACATGACCACTTTACCCGCTATGGCCACTTTGTACACCTTTCCTCTACTTATAATGTTCAATGACAATAATATTTTCAGACTTTTTCAAAGTATTTGTACAAGTATGTAATATTATTATACTATTATACTGTTATCCAGTGCCACTGTCGTGGCGCAAGTGAAGTAAAAAAAAATATAGCGGCGGCATGACAGTGTATATTATTGTCTCGAAGCAAGAGTTGCCTATTTAAACAGTGTAAATGTTGGTGGTCTTTTTAACCGGACCTTACTAATTATCTAATTAATCAATTAATATCTAATAAATTGAAAAAAATCAGACTAATTGTGTAAATGATCCTTTTGCAAAAATCATCGAAACCGTACGGTTAGAAATTTAAGTTACCTATTATTGTTTTTAATTATTGAAGCAAACAAGCAAACTTTAGAAATTATAATGAAATCTGAAATCACGGCTGCCGCATCTTACGTTGTGGAGCCGACCGGTTCCCCCACTCCATTACGAGTTACGACACATTTCATTATTGCTATCTCACATTCCTGTATTTATTATTTAGGGCTGTTGAAAGCGGTAAAATACGATTGAGAACGGTACCATTGAGAACGTTATTTTTGGTAACACGAATGAGAACGTTCGAGTTTTTTATTTTTTTCCAACGTTGCCAAATTCAATCGATTGATAATATGAGCACAATAATCTGTTGATATTTATTGGACTGAT
Source organism: Aphis craccivora (assembly GCA_009835225.1). Lineage (NCBI taxonomy): Eukaryota > Metazoa > Arthropoda > Insecta > Hemiptera > Aphididae > Aphis > Aphis craccivora. The sequence continues at coordinate 14,569 of VUJU01003176.1, read as the reverse complement.
TTTCCGGAGTTAATAGTAATTTACTTAGATACCAGATACGAGAGAAGGACCGTTTTCAAGGGGTTGGATATAGGCAATATTCTATAATTTTTGTGATTTGCTGTGTGAGTGTGTGCGTAACTATTGATCATTAGTGTGCGTGAGTTCCCCGAAAGTGTATTTATTACGTTTTATCATTAAAATAGTTAACTAATAATTTTATTACCGTAATAGGTAGTATTGACAAAACAGGTAATACACATAGGTAGTTATCGATTTATTGTATTAAAAATACTTATTATAGAAAATTATATTTTTTAATTTCATCAAGACAGCTTTTTTTCTAATATACCGGACCTAATTGGTAGTCTTCGCTCAAATCTCAAATAAATTATTTCAGGCAATAAAAAATCAATGTTAAATGTCGTTACAAACGGTTCGATTTTTGAATTCAAAAATTCGACGTCATTTTTTTTTTTTTTGTCTACTATAAAACCTTAAATAAAGACGTTTATAAAGTTGAACGTATAAATTATAATATTTTAGATCCTACGCATATTATAATAGTCATATAATAATTACCATTCGGAGTCCACACAACAAAATTACAGTAGTTCCTTTCTGTAATATTTAGTTGCGCTTGAACTTGATAATAATAATTATTATCGACCAAATCGATTTTTTTATATGGTTGTAATTCAAAAACTAATCATTATAAATACTTGAAATTTTCACCAAATGTCTATGTCAGTGTTATCTATATACAGTTAAATTTTCAAAAAATTTTGACTTTTTTTGAGTTATTTATAGACCACAGAAATTTTCGATTTTTTTGAGAATTTTTTTTTGGAGTGTCGATAAAAAAATTTTGGTGACCAAAAAGTTTTGAAAATTTAATACAAGGTTCCTTATGAGTTGTTCTAATTGCGGTTAAACAAAATTAAAAATCGCTAGTCACAATTTTTTTTTATAAGCGTGTATAGTTCAAAATTTTACGAAATCTGTCTAAAAAGCGAAAATTTGCAAGTAATTTAGTAGTTGAAAAACCATAAAAATTTTTGTATTTATAAGGAAAATTATAAAGTTAATAAGGATTAAAAATACAGCACTAAATTTTTCATAAGTTTTCCTTCAAGTATCTATGGAGAAAACTCATAACATCATTATAGGAAAAATTTTAAGTGCGTTTGAATTTTAAATTTTTAGGAAATAGCGTAACGATAACGATTTATCCTCAAACGATTTTAAATATTTGTTATTATTCAAAAAATATAAGCCGTAGATACTTGAAAATTTTACCAGTTATTTAGATTGGCATTTTCTTTACGTGATTTAAATTTCAAAATATTTTGACTTTTTTGAGCTATTTATAGACAACTTGAAATTTTCAATTTTTCTAAAAAAAATTTTTGGTCCAATGAAAATACTTGAAAATTTAATACAAAGTTCCTCATAAGTTATTCTTATAGTGATTAAAAAATTATAAGAATACATAGGCATGATTTTTTTTTATTAGCACTTGAAGTTCAAATATTGACAAAAATTCGTCAAAATCATGAATATTTGCAAATTATTTTGTATTTATAATTTATAAAAACGTTTGTATAAGTAGCTAAGAGTTGAAAATTTAATACGATGTTTTTCATAAGTTTAGCTTACAATAATTGCAAAAGAACTTAAAATGTTGGTGTATTCAGGTCATTAAAATATAAACCACCTTTTTCACCAACCACTGGAAGTTATATCCTAGGCTGACAAATCATATCTGTTCAGAATCGTTTTTCGTATACAATGATACCATTGATACCTATCATTCAATCATTGGATTCAAATTTAACACTCCTAAATATATAATAATGATCCATACCGCACCTAATGTACAGCAGAGCGGTACCCACTTGCCCACTTTTTTTTTTGTTTTTCTCGATTTTTTGAAAACCGTTAGAAAATGTTTACTTTTGATCTCTATAATGCACTAAGGATATTTACTTTTCCATCGGAAACCACCACCGGCACCACCATAGTTTGAAATTGGAGCATTAATAAAAAATAATTATATATAAAATATAAATAAAAATAAAATAATATTTTTTGAAAAATCACATTTTATGTTGATAAAAACTAAAAATGTATACGACATTAATTTTACAAAATCAAATCGATTTATGATTCCTGCAATTATTTTATTCATATTGTCAGCTATAAATTTTTCTTTTAGTAAAATGCACTTTCTTTTTTACATTACTTTTACACTTCTCGTTTTAATATAAGTATCAATTTGTACCTTTCCATAATGTTATAGTATAGTGTAGTACTTACCAAAATATATTCAATACTAGTGTTGTAGCTAAAATAATTCAGGACCCAACTAGTGTAGTAACTATAAAAATCGGGGACCCAACTATTATAGTACCTATAAAAATCCGGGACACACTAGTGTAGTACATAAAATAATTTGGAACCCAACTAGTGTAGCAATTTTTAATTTGGGATCCAATTTGGATACAGCCGTTATTATAATTATTATAACTTATAATGGCCATCTGAGCCCTGAGGAACCTTTTCACCTTATCACTTTTTTAAGCACTAAAAAGTAAAAATACACCAATATACTGTCGAGTGTAGGGCCTATAACATAAAATTGAAACTAGTGACTAGTTTGATATTTGGTAAGACAAATGATGAAAATTCTTCAGGGAAGTTGTTCTCCTTAATTGTATGATTTGAGTGTCATAATTATAAGTAGGTTACTGGATGTGTTAAATTTTAAATCAATAATAAATCATTATTATAGCCTAGAGGTATTAGGTACACAAAAACTATTCAGAGGGGTTCGTCAGTCTATTTTTCAAGAATATCTTTTAATTTTGTATTAGTTACATGCTAAGTTGTAGAATTCCAATGATAATATCAAAAATTTCACGAGATTGAATTATACCATTCATTAATAATTATGTTAATTAATGCCAAATTTCAATAAAATATTCAGTTTTTTTATTTATCCAATACTATTATATACAATAGTTATATAATTAAAAGTGATAATTAATATTCATTATTGTTGAAGTATACAGATATACAAAAGTTGAAGGTAAATAACAATTAGATCGAACTTATATAATATAATAATAAGTATAACTAAACGATGTACAATAGTGTTATAATTTATAAGGCGTAATATAAATCAACAACTATACTCTGTTCAAAATAAGAAAGTCACTGTGTATACCGACTATACTACACAAGACATATTATATGCCATATGGTATAGATTTATAAAAATGTATAGTCAGCGTCAGACAGCGTTTGCTGAACTACAGTATGAACATAATATTACTTATATACTACATGATATACCTAGGGTTGTTTTATTTATAATTCCAACAATTATAAAACAAGTTAAGTAATTAAATTAAAATTTAATAATATTAAATAAACCATGATATTGTACTGGATAAATGCATAATGTTAAAATGTACTCCCTGATCCTCTGTACTTTCAAGACGTGCACCACACATAGTATTAGAAATTATTTAAAATATCTAATTCAATGTATGTGTACAATAATAATTACTAACAACATGCTGAATAAGTCTGTAATATATTTAAAATAAGTATCGTAGCCTATGTATGTGAATATAAAATATTAAATTAAAATGAAATAACAATCACCCCCAAAGTTGAAAATCGAAGCAATTGTATTGCCACACAAGGTGATGACAGACAGAAAAAAAACACATTGTATAATTAATACATCTATATCGATAGCAATCGATGATATAAAATAATCTACTAGTAATTGACATGAGACAACCCTTAAAAGTTAAAATATAAAATGTTAAATAACATAAAATGGTAAATATTTGAAAATATGGTGATTAAGCAAACTTATATAAATTTCAAAAATCATTATTTGAATTGATTAATTGTTAAATGGGAATGACCCACCCTCTGCATATATGCACTACGCAGAGACTTAATATTTTAACATTAATAGGTAATAATTACCCAGTAATTACATTTTATGACCAATAGGACAGCAAAATAAAATTGAAAAAAAAACTACTATAAAAATAGAGAGATTGCCGACGGGGATGTAAGTTTTTTTTTTTGTAAAAATTGATATTTATTATATTTTATGAATTACTGCCGTTCATAGTTTACAAACTAATTATCAACCAATCTAAACAGAAAATCCCCGATAGGAATAAAAAAGTCTCTACTTCGTGGCTTATAAGTCATAATATATATATATATATATATATATATATTATATATATGTTCCACTTAATTTTATAAAAAAAGTTACTTTGGTAAGAAATATCAGTCACTAGCTGTCTTCCCTAGAGTTCTTCTAAAAAATGTACTCATTTGCATTTATTTATATTATTATTGTTATTTTCTATGGATGGACATTTTATCAAAACACCTATAAAAATATTAACTCACATTCAAAATTGTTGCTCTAAATTAATTCTCTACAAAATCAAATTTCTTTATTTTGTTGTGGTTCTAAAACGAATGAACGTAGATACTTTAAATTTTCACCATACTATGTTGTATAACTTGTGATGTTTATATTATTATCTAGTTTAAATTTATGCATGGTATTATTTTTAAAATATTTTTAGTTTTTTCGAGCTACTTATAGACATGAGATATTTTCGGTGATTTTTAATTTTTTTTTTCATTAAATGGCGATAAAAATTGTTTGTTGGGTCGAAAATGTTGAAAATGTAATACAATATTCTTCATAAGCTCATAGCTCATATACAGGAATTAAAAATCTAAAAAATTATAAACATAATTATTTTTTATAGATATTTGAAGTTCAAATTTAAATGAAATAACTTAATATTTAAATGATAAATAACGATATTATGTTTATTATTTTATAAAACATTATTCGCGGGGGATTAAAATAATAAAATTACATTTTAAAAATAAGTATGACGTAGTGTTACGCACCAAGTACTGTCCGTACTGATATTACATATAAGGTAGTGTGATGACACATTTTTACATATAATAATTAATACAGGCTGAGAGGACAAGAAAGTGTGGAATATCTTATTAATAAAATAATTTAACAATTAAAGTAGAAAAACATGTATCTTTGCTAAAAGTCAAAACTCGATGTCTCTTCGATGAGAGTAGTGTATAAGAATACACAAGCAGTCTTTTCGGTACCCACTCTTATATGACAAATCGTATAAAATGGGAGACCAAGATAAGAGCTCCGCAGACGGTTAGACGGTTACTAACGTAACCTAACTCGGCACTCATAATATTCTAGTTTATATATTAAGATTATATTATTGTATTCGTGCAAGTCTTTATTTAAAAAAACATTTTAAATATACACTTAAACACCACGACCGCACCGCGGCGCACCTATTCATTCCGTACATTATATTACATTTTTAAAAATGTATACTTTGTTTTGTAATTGTCAAGTTAGTCAATTATTTTCTTATATTTATAGTTAATCAATAATAAACGATATATAACTTTCCAAGATAGGAATATGAATAAATTACATTTTTAAACTTAATAAATAATTATTATGTTGAACGTAAATGCATAGTGTTGCTCACAGGCAACAATCTAAAAAAATGGTTTTTAGGGACTGAAAATACTAAAAAATTTTTTTAAGTATTTTCCCCTTAATAAGGAGTAATATAACAACCCCCAAAAAAATCAAAATCAAAAAAAAATGCATGCATTGTAGGGTTAACATTATTTATTTATAATTTATATGAATATATTATTATTCATAAATGGTCACCAAACTTAACAAGTTGTACCTACTAGTTGTTACTCTTGAGACTTAAATATATTACAGTAGTCAGTATTACACATTTACACGATATACCAAGTAGGTATTATCTAATATTAAAAATAAGCCTACGAGAACCACCACCCACCCAAAGCATGTATGCGGTTGCAACACGTCTTGTCCTAGGTTGACATTTTTAAGCATATACGTTCCGAATCGTTTTTTGTTGATAATGATAATATCTATCATTTTATTCAAATTTAACACATCCATTGTAGTTACCTATTATATCCGAGGTCCACTCGATACCTAGTGAACAGCAGAGCGTTAGCCACTTGGGCGAATATAAGTTCATACACAATAGAATAAGTTACATACCTATGTAAATTCCTACACAGTAAAAACGTATACGTATGTCGTATGTAAGTTCCTACATTGAGTGTATTATTATATAAGTTCAAATTTTTTTTTTAATTTTCCATATACTGTTCTAGAGTAGCAGAACTCTTCCATACTTGCACCCTTATATTAATTAGGTAAACCACTATCAACTTTTGTTTTTCAAATAACAACCTATAGGTAGGTACTTAAAATGTCATAAATTAATAAGGCTATTTCTTTTATGAATTATCATTTATCACATTCAAATTTTCATTTTTCGTTAATCTGTTGATGAGATACAGCTTTCCAAAGTTGGGTAGTTTTGGGAAGTGTTTATTGAGTGCAAATATAAAACTCGTCAGTAGGTAAGTAGTAATATTAGTCCAATTAATTTTAAAATTATAATTTTATGACAATTGATAATAAGCTATGGCAGGTAGTAACAGGTACAACAGGGGTCGGCAACTGGCGGACCGCGGAAGACAAAACTCTGGACCCTGTCAACGCATTGTACTTATTTCATTATATTATTATATTCTATATTATATGATATCATTATATTTTATCGGGAACGGGGCAGATAATAATCAGTTTTATTACGATGTTATCGGCCGACAGCCGAGTCGCGACAACACAAAATATCAAATAATCCGACGGCGTAAAATTACTTTAATTTAATTATTGCTTATCGTTATCGTTATATATATATTTTTTGTCTGTAATCCGTATTTTCTAAATAA
>VUJU01003175.1:0-28622 GCA_009835225.1 Aphis craccivora | reverse complement strand
GACAAATCATCTTCGTTCAGAATCGTTTTTTGTATACAATGATAATTATCATTGGATTCAAATTTAACCCTCCTATAATATATAATAGTGATCCACACGGCACCTAAGGTACAGCAGAGCGGTACCCACTTGCCCGCTTTTTTTATTTTATGTTTTGTATAAACATTAATTTTTGTAATGATTATTGTTTTAAGTTTTAACAAACAAATAATTAGAGATAACGTCCTATTATTATTTGAAATGCTTAGTTTGTAGTAATATTAATTAATATGAATATAGTAATCATATTGTTTATTAATGAGTTTACGTATTAAAACAAAAACGATTTTATTATACGATATTAAAATTATTATTGGAAGTTATAAAAAATATGTTGACGTTAAAAAAACAGTAGATTTTATTAAATACATGCAATTCCATAGTAATAATAAAAATTATGTTGTATTTGCGTGTAAATTGGATTGTCTGTCAAATTTGAATAAAATGCAAATCTATAAGAGAGGGACAATATCAGTTAGGCGATTACTCGGAATAATATAGTTATTGTGATCGAGATAAAAGTATTTGACAATGATAAAATAAATGTTAATAGCAATAATAACGAAGTAAAAAAAAAAAAATTACTTAAAAGTCAACATTTTCCAGCGTTTTTGATAATGGGCTGAGATAAAAATTTTAGCAATAATATCGAACACAGAACAAAGAAATGAATAAAAAATAATTTGCAATCATACGGGTTATATATATACAATATGTCAAAATACTCCATAGATATTTGTGCATTATAACAATTAAAGTGATTAATATGTATGCTGTTAATAATAAGTACCTGTAGAAGTATGCGGCGATACAACTGTAAGCCATCATATTGTATTAAAAAATAAAGTAAAAAATAAAACAGGATTGAAAAATATTTTCCGAAGACCATTAGCCCGTATATGTAGTAAGTACGGTTTTATCTTGTATTTGCACGCCCACATGATCCGACCGTGGCACGCAATGGACAATACGTCAGTAGGTTTATAATATTATCTATCTTATATCTGTAACATGTGTATTATGATGTATATTTTAAATTAATTACCATAAGCCAAAGTAGGTATGATTAGAAAATCTATTTATTTGTGTTACCGTTAAATGGTTGAATCAGATGGTTTATGAAATACTTTGGTAATTTATGAAATAGCTAAAATGTTTAGGTAATAATGTAATTTATACTTTAACTAGTTATTTTATACATTATTTGCCATTGATCGTTAGTATGTCAAATTGTACAAAATATGATTATCGTTCACCGATAACGCTGGGTCACCTGTACAATGTCTTATATCGTCTTGGTTCGGTCTATTCGTATCAAATATAAATTACTGATCGACTGCCAATAAGCAAAACTCTTGTAGTTTTGCCGTGTTATTCAAAGATTATCGTTTAATACCTAATAGTCTTATACTTTTACAGTCATACGTGTTCACTGTGTTTGTAGGAAAAAAGAAGTTTTGTGCAACTCTAAAATCCACAGTAGCCTTGTGTGTATAAATAAATAATTAATAAATTTAAAATAAATAAAATATTATAATGTATTTTGAATTCAAATGTATTTTATACTTTAATAAAAACCAAATTAAAGTTGTATAGAACTAGTTAAAGTATACCTAATTTGCGTGCATTATTTCATACTTTAACTAACATTTGTAAGTAATTCATAAAATAACGGGTTTTAACGTTTTTAACTGTAACATATATATAAGTATTATACATGCGATAGCAAAGTTCATTGTGTATACCCATAATATTCCCTCATCAAGCACGCATTTCTAAACGAATTGACTCAATCATGGTTAACTTCGCGAACCTCAGTTGCTTTGTAATTTCTAAGTTTTTGACCATACCAAAATAACTTGCACATTTTGTAAACAAATTGTGTTAGTCATTTTTTCTTAAAATTTGTTTAGTGTGCGTTTGATAAAATAAGAAAATAATAATAAAATTTATTATATTTAATTTTGAATCAAGTATATTGTTTTTTTTTTTTATAAAATTTTTATATTTTATTATTTTATGTAATATAGGTACACCTATAATAATATGATTTAATTATACTAAAAGATATGAAATTGGTTAAGTACCTAAGCCGGCAGGTACTTAATTAATTTAAATATAATTACGAATATACATTTCTACATAAACAATATAAACACTTATTGAGACTACAATGCACTGCTTTAATTTTCTTACTTTAAAAAAAATTCTGGTGAGAGTTCAGAGTTTCGGACTTCTATATTTTTCCAGGCTTTGATTAAATTTATTAGTTAAGCCACTTTGAAAAGATTTATTAAAAACTAATGATATTATAATTGGACAAAGACTATTTTGACCTAATATGGGATTCAAATTATTATAGTATCGAAGGAGAATTTAACAATGAACAATATATTACTGAAGTCTGAAATAGTTAATTAAGTTATAAATTCTATGAAACTTTTCCCAAGCTGGTTTAGTATTGTGGCTGGAATATTAATATTAAACCGAATTTTGCTCATGGTAAAAAAATCACATAAACAGTGGAATTGAGGGTAATTTTAATAATTTAAAAAAACGTAAGAGTATTTTGTATTTTATAGTTTCACGTGTTGCTATTGGCATAATATATAGTGAAGAAAAATATAAAAATACCAAAAAAAAGTTTCTATTTAATAATATAATAGAATATTACACGAAGAAGTAGCAACATTTGAAAATTGGAAAAATCAAAAATTGAAAATAAAGTTTCGTTTGTTTAAATCCTTTTTGGAAAAACCACCAGGATTTGAAAGTATTTAATTAAATGAAAGAGAACTAAATTTGAAAAATCGTTACTAAAAATGGTTCCAGCTTTAATAATATATTATTTTTATTAGTACCAGGTCATGACAAAGTTTTATTAAGTAATATACATGTTTTGCTGGCTCATTATTATCTGTAATAATTGTTGCTGTGGCATAAAGTAAACACTATTATACATTTTCATCCAACACGAAAAATATAATTTATAAATTTGTATTACAAATGATTTAGTTAAGTTACAGAATAATACAGACTCACTAAAGTGATCTACAGAAATATAATTTATTAGTTGGCTTTTCATTCCATAAATCTCGAATAGTTGTTTGAAGATAATAATTTCTTTGATACAGAAGATACAGCAGCTTCAATGTGTCAAAATTTTATTAAAAAACTACTTTCATTTTAACGTTTATACCTAACCTATATTTGAGCTGGACTGCAGACTTAAATTGTAAGATTTGAAAATAGTCAAAAGTTACGACAAAATATCTATATATTTATAATAGAATAAATCAAGAAAATAAATGAGGTTCAAAAGGAAAATCGCTTATTTAATATATTATTCCAGAAGATGCAACAAAACTTTATCTTAATTGAACTATTAGCACACAATATTGTTACGAATTATTATTAAAAGCATGCAAAATATTATACTATAGATAAAAGATTTTATACTTCACATTTATGGAACTACGGTTATTTACAGTTGAGGATAAAAACATTTAGATTATTTTTGGTACGTTATTCATGCCCAACGGATAAAAGCTTTATTATGTTAAAGTAAAGTTGAATTAAAAATCTATACAAATATAATCGTATAAAGATAATAATTACTTATTATTACTTATTATTAATTACTTATTAAAACTAAATTAAATTATTTTACTCATTATTTACTTTAGGAGATAATATATTATATAAATGTAGTATACAATACTGAATTATATTTCTTAGATAAGAAAGATTTTGTTTGATTTTTGTTAAGTTTATAATATTGTAAATAAAAAAAAATATATATAAATATTCGAATTTATTTGAAGCCTCATTTCGCTAATAATATTCCAAATAAAATAAGCAAAAAGTTGAATGTTGGTTTAATAAATAATATATTATTGATATATACGTAGTATAGGTAGGTATATATTTAACGAATGTAAGCCATCATATTTTATTTTAAAAATATTTAAGTCTCATTTGTATATCATCAATCTTAAAACATTTGAAGTTGAATAGAACACCAAATAAAACTGAAGTTGTTGTGTATCATAGTTAAACATAAAAACATTAATAATTTATTAACTAATAATAAAGGTACTATTATTATGTTACGATTAAGGAATAATAAATAATTCATATGACTTTATTTTTTAACCTTAATTAACTTAGGAATTTGGTGTTGGGTACTAAGAAATAAGTATAAAAATAAACAATTATTCGTACTTAAGTAAATCTAACCCGAAGAAATACGTTTGTGGACTGTTATTTTCAATTTTAAAATATTTACGAAAAATCGTAAACAAAAAAAGCTTGGAAAGTACAAATTATACATAGCTAGTATTTGTAAAAGAAAGCATTTAGAGAAGATATATATACATATATTTATAGTTAATTTAATTAGATTAAATTTTATAATAGGTACTCAAATACAATTTAAAAAACATAACTAATCTACTCCCAAAATTTAAACTACGCAAGCTTTAAAAATTATACTTTATAGTTAATATACTTAAAATATGTTTAACAATCATCTATTTTTGCTTAAGAATCCATTCAATTAAATATTATATTAATAATAAATCTCTTTAAAATATAACTATATAATCAATGATATAATTCAGTTTTTATGTTTTATATTACATTTATTATTTTTATATTTTTCGCTGTTGAAAACATTCAAGAACCTTATCAACATCAAAGTAATTAGTTATCGTGGAAAGTGATCCGTACATGGTTGTCAGAAAATGTAATAAAACTAACTAATAAAAACACTAATTAAGTTTTAAAAAATTGTATCGTGCATTTGATAATACCTTATAACTAGGTAAATTAATTTAATGTATTAACTATTTTAATAAAATACCTTAGTATAGGTATCTTCTAAAATGTATACTTAATTATTTTTAAAAATATTCAATGTTTTTTTATAATAAAATGCTATACATTTTTAAAATAACTGAACAGAATATTTTAGAATAATAAAGTTTAATCGAATAATTCACTTATTTAAGTTTTCGTGAATATATTAAATTATACGTTTTTTAACTTATTAAAAAATAGAAAATAAAACTTCTTAATACTATTATGCCAATATCTTTCAAACGATTATTATCAGACATGGTAGAACTGAATACTATCGATTTTGTTTTATTTAATTTTTTAGTAAAATTATATTAAACCACTATATTTTATAAATTAGGAATAGGTATTTATTTTGGAGAAAGATAATGTATAAATCATACAATAATGTATATTGTATAATGTATATTCGTATATACATTATACAATTATACACATCTACTTGATTTTTAATTTAAAATTATTCTATAAATGCCATATGAATCAAAACTTGAATTCAATGTTTACTTTTTGTGCATTTCTATATGTCTAATACAATGGATACTTGAATACAATTGAGTTGTTTGTGAATTTTATTTGGATGATAAAAGTCTCTATTCATTTAAAACTAAAGTTAATTTTTATGAATCTTATGTACAATAATTGTACCTAGTCTGAGCTATATTTTATTTCAAAAATAATTTTCACGCTTACTTTAAAGATTAATAATTTCTTACTTAAAAATTAGGAAAATTTTAATAATTAATTCAAGGTAGCAAAGATTATTTTTTGTTCTATAAAAATTACGTAATTAAAATAATGTAACCACTGAAGTTTGAGAAAGCTAATAGTATACTGACAAATAAATAATATGTCCGGAATAATTACTTAAAAATAGTCTATAAAATGATTTTTAATGAATTAATTCAAAAACTGGCTTTGCATATGTAGTGTCGATGTTAAGCTTCTCTGAATTAATGTTTAGTATCCTTAAAACTTGGTTGTTGTTATGCAATTTTACATATACAACAAAGTAGGGTAATCCATAAATCTAGTGTCCAAAAGTTTTCTCATACACTTGAATTTAAAATAATTGAATCTATAAATGAGGAAAATAGAAAAAAATAATAATATAAAGTTTGATATGGAGTATATATATTATATCAAATGACATAATGCGAGCTTATGGATAATATTTTAGCACAATCATATTCATATTCAGTCTACTATAATTTTTTACTTTTCATACTTTTCTTATCAACAACTGTGTATTTAAAAAATCAATATTTTAAAATATAATAATATCTTTGTTCAGCTTGTTCAATCAATTTATTGAAGTGATAAATGCAACATTTTTGGTAAACTTCTAAAAAAAAATTGAAAAAAAAACATATAATTGTAAAACCAATAAATTCTTTGAATTTATTTTAATATTGAATATTGTTCAAACTATGATATAAATATTAATTTTTTGTTATTGAAATTTTAAACTTCAAAAAACTTGTTAAGGACTGTTAAACTAACAAAACTTATTTTTGTTAAAATTAAACACTATCCAAATTAATATTATTTTTATTAAAATTTGATGAAAAACCAAACATAGATTTATTTTAATAACTAGCTATCACTCGCGTGATCCACCCCCCGTGGGTAGTTGTTTGCAAATTTTGGGGCTGTTTCTTTGTCTTATAGTTATTTCAATTATAAAATGCTATAAAGTGTATATATACTTTATACCTACTCAAAATAATAATAATTCAAAGTGTTTATAAATTCTCATAAATATACTTATAGATAAAAAATAATTTTTTTCTCATATTAATATCATTATTCTTACACCCGGGAAGTATATTGTATAATAATATTATAACTTCGTTAAATGAATAACAATAACAATGATTATTAAACAACAACATTGGGCATGGCATTTTGTGGGTTTTCACATCATACAGCCAATCAGCGCGCTACTGACTACTTTTCTATTGGTTATTATTATTATTGGATGCGTTTTAACCCATCTTAATTACTTGAGTCTCAAGATTAAGTACGTCTATCGTAGTTAGAACGCAGTGATCTATGCATCAAACCTGCAGGACCTTTCAAAGCACCAAGCCGTTGTCACGTATCATACACGTTGACAATAATAATTGATTCATCGTCGATTCTATATACATTATACACATTCTGAGGTGGGTCGTGGGCGATTACTTAATTATACTCTTTAAACAATTATTTTAATATATAGGTATTATAATATATTATTTGTATATACGCTGAAATTCAAATTTTACAGAAGAGACACAAAACTTATTTTGTGTAACTTATTATGTTCCCTTTTCGAAATAAATTAAATAAAGATATTACACGCACTGTTACTAGAACACGTAAATGTGTTTCGTTTTCACACCAAAAAGTGTGTTTAAATAGGTACAAATAACATATTTCTTTAAAAATCTGATCATGTCAAAATATTGGACATGTTCCCTAACAAAAGTGATACTAAAACCTCCAGTAAATTGTGACGATAAGTTGAACGGAGTGGATTAATAATTGTATATACGTGACAAAAAATTGGGACTTACTTTTATAATATAGATTATTTTGTATTGACAACATCATCTAAATTAGTATTATTATAACTATTTTTTTGATTGATTATTGTTATCATAATGTATTATGTTATGCATATGTTGGTAATTTGATAACGTGAATTTATTTTTAAACTTTGCTTAAAAATTTTTACACATCTAATTTTATAAAAAAAATTTACCGATTATATTTTTCAAGAAGGATGATGGAAATTATAAATGCAATATTTTAAAACGTCTTATTTTTTTTAAGAACATATATAAATCATTCTATTCATCTATTCATATCATAACACTATTGAATTTCAAAAGTATCAATAAATAGGTAATCTATGAATATGAATATTTTTTATTGGAATCTACTTGAGACTAATTTCAGATTTGCTATACATTTTTCTGATGAATGATAATTAGGTTCGGAGTTCAATATATTTTTTTGAATGCTTTATAAAGGAAGAAACTTACTTAATGAACATACTGAAGTATACTCGTATAATTTTTTTCAAGTATACTTTTACTATGAATTTATTTTTATTAAATTCTTAATTTTTGATTTTTTTTTGCATTTTTTTTTACATTTACAATTACACGAATCAAATATTTTTTTATAAATTCAACTTGATCAACCCTTCAAAAAACACAAAGTATTAAATCTGTTAATAAAATAGAACATCATAAATATTACAGAATTTTTTTTTTACAAAGTATTTACTTTTATGATTAAATATTATAAGTCTCAACTTCCAAGTATAAAGGTAGTTAACAATTTGTTTCCAAGCTGCATATACAATTGATTATATTCTATTTTCTGCAATAAAGTAAATCTAATTAAATACTGTTTTGTAAAGATATATTATGGATTATCAATAAGGAGTATTCTAAGTAATTTACAAAGTATTTTAATAGATTATTAAATAAAATTATAAATTTAATTAATTCTCCGTATTATATTTATACTTATTTCATGAATGAAAATGGTGGTACTTAATACAAGTTGTATTATACAATATATTAAAAAAACAATAAAACTCAAAACTACTAAAAATCTTTTGATAAAAATATAATTTAATTATGATTTAATCAAGTATAAGTATTATAATAATTTAGTTAGAACTTAAGAAGACTTTGTTGTTTAAACAATAATTAATAATATACACTATACAGTGGTACAATGGTAGAAATACTATTGTAGTATCTTTTCTATACTCATCTCATGCGGAACATGATAAAAGTAGTACTTGTTTTTTGGAAGTTCTATTTACAGTCATCATTATAGTTATACTATAAAGACTTATTATTTATTTCGCTCTGATGAATAATACATTTTAAGTTATAATATAACACTATAATATGCTAAAAGTTTTGTTGCATTTTAATTTTAAAGTAATTGTTATGCATATGTATAATTCAGAAAACGTACTAAACCCTCCCGGACATTGGCCCTCTACAAGAACAGTGAGAACAAAAGCCCAAAATAATAATCATTGTTTCACTAAAGATTAAATAGCGTTATATGAAACATATTGTATTATTTATATTAAAAAAAAAAATAGTTATAATAAACAAAATATGATTAGTTATATATTTAAAATATAAAGTAAATGAGTTTGATTCGGAATACCTTCAGAGTATTGTTGAGAAATTATAATTCAGCCTTAATGTGTATATATTATTATAGCATATATATAATACGTGGCGCGCGTTGCTTGAAATATTAAATTACAAATATTAGTAAGAATGTCACATATAATTATAACTGTTTATCAAATAAAAAGTTGAAAATAGTGAATGAAACATGAACAATTTGAAGAATATTTAGAATTTGATAATCAATTATTCACGGACTATTGTAATTTGTAATATTATATATTAAATAAGATAATTATCAGCTAGGTATTTACTTACAATTTTAATACCTGATATCTATATACGTTTATATTATTCATACCATTCACATTATTTTATTACAAAAAGAGATAATAAAATAGTGCAAAAAAATTTAAGAAAGCTTTTTTAAAACAGTTTTTTCTTTTAATATTTATAATATGAGTACATAGAATGCTCAATGAGCAATGAGCAATATTTTTAATGATTATTTTCGACGTTAAATTCATTCAAAATTATTATTTGTTTCATTTGCTGTGTTATAATGGCTGCAAGTGCCTGCAATATGAATCAGAAATTTTGCACAACTGTGTAGATTTTAATAGCCATTGTAAACATTTACGATTCCGCATAATTTCAAATGCAACGTTGACGTACATGTAATAATTAATTAACTATATAATTATATGAATTGATCGTTTTTGAAAAAGAATTCAATAGTAAGTCACTAACAAAATTAATTTAACCTGGAAATGTTAGGATTTAGAAAAATATTGGAACCAAATTAGTTTTATCTCAATGTAGTAGAATATTATATAGTATTTAATATTTGTAGCTATAGGTGTGTATTTCATAACGTAATTAATATTTATCTGAAAAATTAAATTGATAAACTTGTAACAATTAATATTTAATAATATTGATGCCATTCGAAAAAAAAAAACGAGTTGTTAAAATTTCAAAATATATCTCTTTATAACGAAATTATTACCATATTACGTCCAAGTTCTAAGTTCTAATATAAAATACGATACCTAACCTAACAATGTGTAAAATGTAAACTAAAATCGTGTTTTTCGAAAGTTTTGTTTTCAAAAGCGCAGAATCGTTTTAAGCACAAAACGATTTGTAATATAGTATGTTACAACAATAATAAATACATATTTTGGGAATGCAAAATTGCATTTAAAAGTATGCAGAATCGTGTATATAATATTAATGGCTATTAAAATCTACATGATTTCGCTAATTTGCGGAATTGTATTCCACTGATAATAATTGCGCAGTATACTAATTAGTAATTACTAACGTATTATTAAATACTCTTTTGTTATTATTTTTTTGTTCAGATTGAAGAATTTAATTGTACCTACTTGATTATTGATACGTCTTATGTTAAATCTTCTATTGTTTTGATCATTAATTTTCTAAAATAAATTTTAATGCATTCATTTAGAAAATGAATGATCATTAAAATCGTGTTAAAATAATAATTAATACAATATTTATTTTTGTGATACATTATAAAAATAAATCTTGAGTAGATTTTGATTAATTAACTTATAATTATTAAAAAAAGTGTATAATACACTTAAATATTTTTAAAAAATAGAAGGTTAATATGGAAAGGAAATAAATATGAGTTGTTTATTATAAACAGCCCTTTACGTCGTAGTATAAAATGCAATCATTTTATAGAATATCAGTACAGTAAAATTGTATTCAAGGTAATGATAATTGGCTCTTGTATATAAATTGACTATTTTATTTAATGTACAGGCAATATTTTCTATAATACCAAAGTTTAGGTTAATTAGTATACAAATATTAAGTAATATTAAGTATATTAATTAAGTATAAATATAATATTACGATAAAGAGGATTTTAGTAAATTGATTATATTCAGTTATTTGTTGTATATTAACTATTTTTTTTATACAACATGACCTATAAACATAATACGTAATACTGATAAAACATTAAATAATAGGTACGAAATTGATGACAGAATATCAATTACATTTATCTGCTGAGGGTGTTTCTGTTTGAATTGATAACGTATTGCCTAATGCCTAAAAA
The DNA here is from genome assembly GCA_009835225.1 of Aphis craccivora. NCBI lineage: Eukaryota > Metazoa > Arthropoda > Insecta > Hemiptera > Aphididae > Aphis > Aphis craccivora. The sequence continues at coordinate 17,471 of VUJU01003175.1, read as the reverse complement.
CGTGTTTGTCGTTGTATGAAATATCTGGTCCATAATATATTCAATACCAAATTATACACGTTGACTGTAATATATTATTTAGATATTTATTTTAGATATTTCAGTGTCAGAATATCTATATTATTGAAAACTATATTGTATTTAAAGTATGAATCCATGATTAAAAATACCATATTTTAATCTGTAGATTTTAAATTATAGCTAGAATTCAATTTTCATACAAGTTGGTCAACAAAACGTGTGCATTTTCAATCACTATTCATTATTATTATAAATTGTATGTATTCGTGAGTGAAATCATCAAGAAGCAAAGATTCGATTGAATACACTGACATTGTAGCAATTTGATACTTATATAAACTTATATACTTACATTTTATCATAATGTTTTATTTTTAGAATGTTTAACATAGGTACATAATATAGCTACATGGATATTAAAAATTTGAGGATCATGAAATGATATATTAATACTATTGAGTATTGATTAATAATAATTTTGAATAGGCATTGTTGTTTTCACTTATAAAATTCGGAATTTTAAATTCTCGTTTTGATAATAATTTTGAAAAATTAAAATGTTTAGATAAATATACCTATAGGTACCAAAAAAATTATAGGTTTTGAATATAACTAATATATAGGTACTAGGTAGGTATATTTGTAGACTCTGCAGTATAGTGAGATACACTTAAGGTGTACTTTATCATTACAGTTGACCACTATAATGGATGTGTAAAATTTTAATTCAATGAGTTTCAATTCAACAGTTTTGACCGAAAAAAACCTATATTTAGTAAATATATTTGATCATTTACTTTAATATGTATGTAAATATTATATGATTAGTTAATTTATACTATATTAGTAATACGTAATACCTACATAGTTAATAGATTAGAATTAATTTAAATATTTTGAAAATTTCAAGTCAACATGGTACATAGTAGTTATTGAAAAAAAGTTGGATGTCAACTTAAACTTCAAAATATTTTTGTATTAGAACAAACCAAAAAGTGTGATACCGTAACCGTATCGAACCGTACACTCGAGGAGATCATTAATACTCGATTCATTCTGCTTGGTGATTTAACACAACTGATTAAAATTATATTAGAATAATAATTTATTACAAACAATATTTATAATAATATAATACTAAACAATTTCAAGAAAAGAGATAATGAGTATTGTGCATGTGTGTGCGTGTCGTGTGGTCGTTGACAAAAATAGACCCATATCGAGTTTAATGACACGGCGGAGTGGTGCGGAGGTAACTGAAGTATATCGAGGACAATATAGACTTATCAGTTTCAACAAAGATTTCAGTTTATTAATTAATGTATACCGGTAAATATTGATGAGGGGCAAACAAATCTCTTTATATAATATATAGAATATATAGAATTTAATTAGATTTATGATTTTTTTTTAAACCAATACTATGGATGCTTATGATAAATTAGAAAATATTGGTGAAGGAAGTTATGGAGTAGTTTACAAGTGTATGGAACGGTATTCAAAAGAAATTGTAGCGGTAAAAAAAATACGTATGGAAATCCAAGATGAAGGTATACCACCGACAGTTATCCGAGAAATAAGTATACTAAAGGAACTCAACCATCCAAATATTGTGAAGTATTTTTAATTAAACTTTACTTTTTACGTGCACATCAATGATTCAAGTTTATTAAGTTTAAGGGAAATACTGATGGATGATAGACGGTTATATTTAATATTCGAATTTCTTCCCATGGACTAAAGAAAACTAATTACCTCAAGACGGCAAAAACATTTAGATAAGTTTACAACTAGATCTTTTACTTGTCAGGTAAATTTTGAGACATACCTAACTTAATCAACAGTCTTACTACTGACCTATTGAGCACTGATTATGTTATAGTTATTAGTTGCCATACACTATTGTCACACAAGGCGAATATTGCACAAAGATTTAAAACCGCATAACATATTAGTTGACATTAAAAACAATATATTAAAAGTTGCTGATTTTGGTTTGAGCCGTACATTTGATTTGCCGATTCGAGTCTATACACACGAAGTATTTATACAATAACTTTAAGTTTTTACTTTTTAGTTATATTATAATGTTTTTATTGTATGCTTTAAATTTCTTTATTAGGTAGTAACATTGTGGTACCGAGCTCCAGAAGTGTTACTAAACACTAAACGCTATGGTTGTCCAATTGATATGTGGTCTATAGGATGTATATTTGCGGAAATGTGTTGCGGAAAAGCTTTATTTCGAGGAAATTCAGAAATTGATCAAATTTTTCATATTTTCAGGTATACACAATTATATATTTTATTATAATTGAAAATGGTCTAATTATTACATTTAGAGTTTTAATGCCCTTCTGCATAGATAACTTAACGAGACACAACTACACGTTGAAGTAGAAACTAAGCTTTAATTTTTTATTAATTAGTGATTTTTAATATTTTTTTGTTTTTATATTAATTTATGATAAATCTTTTATTCACGAGTACTTTTTGATGATCTTTAAAGGTATACGTCGCACCACAGATAGACATGTGTTTGGGTGTATATCAAAATTTCCTATTTTTATAATAATACACAGTGCTAGACTTGACAAAATTCTCTGTAAACTTAAAAAAAAGAGCGTTCCCATCACTTTTTAAACATTACTGAGCCGTGGGGGCTACGCCTCCACACCCTCTATTCACTCTCTTTAAACATATAAAAAATGATTATAAATTATCAATTACAAAAAAAAAATATTGTAAATATTATATTGTATATTATAGTTATACCTACCCTATTAAATGTAAAAAACTTAAAAGTAACTCAATAAAAAATAATCTATTAACTACTTATTTAAATAGTTCCATAAATTATCATAAATAAATAAATTGTCAAAATTATGATGTTATCAAGTGCATTTTGATAAAATTGCAGAATGATGCAGAGTGCCAACTTATAAATATAAGTAGAGGTACGCTAAAATTTCTGAAAAATTAGTTGGGGTACTCCGTCCCCCTGCGTTCCCCCCATTAAGCACTAAAGCACTAAAAAAATTATAATATTAAATGAGCATTTAAGCGCGGATTTGTAAATAATCATATATTTTTGCTGGTTGACTATATGGTATGGTTAAATAAATACAAAATGTGTTCTACGGCTATATGGTATAGAGATTAAAAATATGAAACTTTTTTAAGTGTATATTTTTAAACTTAATTTCTATTGTTTGATGTTTATTTTACGATTTAACTGCATAAAAACTAAAATTTTATCATACATAAATCGAAAAAATTTAAATAAAATTTAAATATTTTAGATACAAATAAAATGTTCGAAAAGATCAAAAATATTATGAAACTTATTTTATGTCTAATATACTATGCTAGTATAAATTTCAACTTTCAACAGCAAATCGAATTTATCCTTCCGTAATTATTCTGAAAAGTAAAGGGAATTTTTTACTTTTGATTTCTCTTCCAAATTGGGAACTATAACTAGTTCTAATTTTTACTTGAAACTACCTTCAATGCTGAAAATCAAGCATTTTTACTGCTTTAAAATGCAAGACAGACATAAAAAAAATTAAAATTATAATACAGTATTACGAAATCAATAAGTCCATCGCTTTGCTCAAAAGCTAAAAACCGATTTAAGAAAAAATAAATAAGCATTACTCATTAGAGATCTCTGTTTATTGAATATTCTGTTAGGCTTTTTAACTTGGAAATAATAAATTTAAATATTTAATAACAATTGGTTTAGTTTTAAACTACTAAATTGACTATTTGCATAAGTTTTTAATTTTAATTTAGGTATATATTTGATGTTAAGCGATAGTAATACAATGTTTATTTTAGAATTTTGACTACACCGAATGAAAAAACATGGCCAGGTGTTTCAAAATTTAAGGATTATCAACCTTTATTCCCAAAATGGAATGAAAATATTTTAATGAAATCTGTCAAAAACATAAACAATGTAGGATTGGATTTACTTCGAGTAATTAATTACATCAAAACATTTAGACTTAGATTAGAATAATTTTTTTCTCTTATAGAATATGTTGATCTATGATCCAAGTAAACGTATCAATACTAGAGATGCACTACAACATGATTATTTCAAGGATTTAAATAAAAATACTCTTCCAGCACATCCTGAAGTTTAAATTTTGAGAAATAATCAATAACGATAGTTTCATAAACTTTTTTTTTTTTAAATAAGTACATTTTTTTGTTAAAACTTTTATTTCTATTTAATAATCTATTATATTTTTGTATAATTTTATAATTCATATCATCAAAATTATAAAAAAAAAATTGTATTTTTTATTTACACGTATTTATACTACTTATATGAGTATTTATAATAATTTTCCAAATATTAATTTTATTGGCTGTTGATATTTTATGATAAAATAAAAATAATAAATGAGTTTAAACTGAGAAAGCTGTACCAAAAGGCGATGAAGAAACTACGAGTATAATGATATGGTAAATTAATACAAACTACTTAAATCCATTATAATAATTATTATTAACTAATTTTGTGTAATACTTAGGAGAAATTCATGATAAATACACAAATGTCATCAAATGAATAGCTGCGACAAGAGCACAAACTCATGTATGTTGTGTATAAAATAATCATACACTCTCTTACGTTTATTAAAATGTATGTAAGTACATGAACTGTGTTTTTGTCGAGGATTTAAAACATTATAGTTCGGTACGATCTTTAATTAGATATTGCCATATTATATCACTTTATTCACATAAACAATAGTGTGTGTATATTATGTATTTATAATTATGACTTATGACTGTTATGAGGTATCAGCCGAGTGCGTATAAAAATAAAAATAAATCATTATTTTGACGTAGTCTGAATGTGTTATTCGTAGTTCATTTATCCGAAGTATCACATGAGGTGGTGTACTGGCTTACACTCCAAAAATATGGGGATTATACATGTTTGGGTGAATTTATTTATTTTTGTAGTAGTTTTATATATTATATTACTAATTTTTAAATCAGGTGGTTTAATATTTTATTTGTTTTAAATTTGTTTATATTTTTCGATGAATGCAATTTTCTTAAATGTATTTCCTTTTTTTCTTGCCGTTCGGTTAAGAATTTGTTAGGATATCTTTTATGTGGATGATAATATTATGTATAAAATAGTGATTTTTATAATTTGGAATGGAAACTTTCACATTCATTTGTCGTTTTTCTAGAACTACTTATAATAAATTTCTGTCCATGTAGAAATATATATAGATATCAGATAATTATATATATTCAAAATTCATTACAAAATTCCCTGTTAAATAATCCATAAATGCATTCATTTATTCATTTCCCGGTAGGTATTATTATATGGATATCATAAACAGAGCATTTTTCAATATCTTTTTTATTTAATATTCATAACTCAAGTATATTTTTCAAAAATAAACCTATTTCTGATGATTATATTATATTGATTTTGTTGAATATGACATCTTCTGGTCGTAACAATAGATCTCAATAATTAACTTTCGTGGAATATCACTTGTAAACGTCGTGTCCTTTCTCGCATTTGTGTAATTTATCATTGAGAGATTTCATCTAATTCTATACGTAAATGGTACAGACTGATTCCTCAAGCATGCTTAATGTATGCCCCTTTTTTAAATTCAATAACGAATTAATTCAAATTTTTAAGTATACTTATAAATATAATACATATACATTTAAATTTTTTTTTACTACTTAAAGAGTATTCAATGGCAATGCACACTTATATTTTTAAATTATAAGCCCTCCCATGTTTTTACTGTAAATTGTTAATCTGATATTTTTTTGATGTACCTAATTTTAAATTCAAATATATAGTTTTTCTTAATATGATAATATTAAAAACTAATCATAGTAATAATAATAATAATAGTAATAATATACTCAATGTACTCTTTAAAATAATATATCCACAATGGTATATACTATACTATATAGGTAGTAATATATAACGATATGACGCGCAGTGGATTCGTGATGTTTCCGTTCAGACCGGATGCGGAAGACAGTTGTATTGTGTATAAGCCGCGGACAAGTTAATCCCTTGGCTACAGACGTATGTGTATGAGGCGCCAGCGGAAGTATAATAATAGGATACAAAACAACGGTACCTACACGATTATAATATTTGCGATAGCCGTGCACAGTAAAAACTCCATCGCGTCAAAAGGACTTATAACTTGGCATTTAACTACCCACGTATTTGTGTATGTGTGTACAAATTTACTTAAATGGTTTTTGATATGTCAAAAAGTATTAGAAACACATCAATGATAATAATAAAAAAAAATTGTAAAGATATGGAAAAACAGATAGGTAAACTTTGTTGATAAAAATGATATACGCACGACGCACATATTATAATGTCTGTTACTATGAGTATATAATATACTCTCTGTATATATTTAAACTATGATACGTTCTAAAGAGTGAAATTCGTATTTATAACAACTCATGTGGTTGATTTATTATGTAGACTGCAGTATTAGAAATAGTTGACATCACAGTTTAAACTTTATGCTATCATTGCTATAAAATAGCACATTTTTAGAAGTTTTTTTAAACATGATTCATTCGATTAAGGATTTTATTTACTTAATTTAAGTTGCAATTTACCTTATTATTGCTATCATAATATTTTGATTATACACATTGTTTATTATCACTGTAGCATTGTAATAAATATTTTTTGTTTAAAAGCACAATAAAAAAAAACTCTGCCCACATTATGTATTTATATTATTAGTCAATTTTATCATTCTTCTTAAAATAATATAATTTAATCTATTGCACAAAAATTATAGCAATAATTTGAAAGCCGTGTTGAATTTGAAATAGTTGTTGAATAAATATAGAATATTTTAAATGTATACATGCATTTTTCTGAATATGCATAATATATCGAACACCTGTTTTCAAGTTTTATTTTTCTTCAAAAATCTTTAAAACGTTTTTATAAATTTTATAAATTTAATTAAGTTAAGTAGTTTGCAGCATACTGTAGTTTGTTTATAATCGAATCGCATAAAATAAAAATATGTTTTTTGTCCTAATAAATCTTTATTTACAAATATTTATAATTTTTGAATCATATCTAAAAGGTAAAACAATGGCTAAGAAGCGCAATATTTTTCATAAATATTTTTAAAAAGAAAATTGTGCGTTATAAATATTTTAAGCATAATTGCGGCGTGTTTGGAATAAATATTAAGTATTACCTTTGCCAAATGCGCGTATAGAACGAAATACATAAGCCTTATTATATGTTCCGATATAAAATGTATAATCTACAAAATAAAATTAAGAAGAAGATCAATTTGTAATGAGAGGAGGACTACTCGAAATCAATTTTTAAAATATTAATTATATTAATAATTAGTATCTTGTTTACTTAAATTAAAAATATTTAAAGTTATATTTCGATTTTATTATTATGCATTATATAAAGACCATAATGAAAATTTTTATTTTTTTTTGTAACTAATAAAATGCGTCTTGGTACAAAAAAAAAATAAAATTGTTGACTATTGTCGGTAGGCGTATAAAATACAGTATTATATAGCATCATTCGAAAAATCGTCTAGCTTTTACAGCACCGTTATAGTTTCACGGAAATCTCAATCGCGTTGCACACGTATTGTAGCTGTGACACGAAAAAAAGCTCTTCGCGTTAACCCCTGCGGTCTCAATATACACCCATTGTACTGCCGTTACGATGCGAAATATTATAATAATATAGGCAATGTTCGTTGACAGATACATCAGTCTTTCTTAATAATACATTTGTCACGTAATCATTATTTTGTAGCTCACAACGCAGCGCAGTATATGTAGTACGTGTATTACACACATACCTGTATTGAGTGATGTATACTATTATTACTTACCTATTATATATACATATATACAGACATTATACATACTTAGGTACATTATGTAATAATAATAATAATAATAATAATAATAATAATGTGATATCAAAACTAATAGTCGTAACACGGCGCGGGTCGTCGCCTTCCGTCGCAAACGCCACCGCCGCCGCCGCGCCAAGGGTTGGTGCGCCCGCGACGTAGGCGGAGTCGCCTCGGTGCCCGAGTACGCGCGTACGTTCGGTATATATATGGGCGCCGGCATTTCGGGACACCTCACTTATCCGGCCGACGTTGACGATAGTGTCCAACTGCTGTCTTTTCACGAGGAACACAAGTCTGTGACTGGCACGTACACGTATAATATAATATATTATATTATATTGCACATCCATCTGCACACTTTTATTATACATATAGCCGGTAAATTAAAATATAACATATAATAAGGCGTTATTTGTTTTCGCGAGATACAATATCATACTATTAATATTTATTTATACGTTATATAGTCGAGAGACCGTAAAAATTTATTGAAAAAAATTCCTATTTATAGGCTTTCGACTGTGGTCCAAATTTACACGTACAGCACTCGAGGTGTTCACCTATACAGACACTCGTCGTGAACCGACGACGAACACGTACGGCGATTTTATCGTTCAAATCATCTGTTGATTATTCCATCAACTGCCTTGCACACACTCAAAACATTTTCCCGATATAATTATTTATATCGTTATACCGTAATAATATATACTTGCGTATATATTATTCATTTTTCACTCGACGTCCCCAAACAGTCCTCAACGACGAAATGGCCCACTGCAGTACTCTGATCGTCATCATCGCCTCATCGCTTTGCGTACACACCATATTGGCCTACCCGACTTCGGTAAGTCACATCCACATATTAACTATACACTAATATTACATTGCCGTTACATTACAAGAGAATAGCTTTAGTATGGTTTAGAATTAATTTAGTAATAATAAATATGTAATATGTTTATCGTCCGCTAACGCGATGACGAGGTAAGACTACGGATAGTATCATATTAAAAATATAATTTAATGATAAATTTGAATTTATTTTTTGTTGTGAACTCTATTGACCGCAGTGTTTATTATATATGGGTAGTGGGTACGTCTTACTGTAATCGTTTTTTCGGACACGCACGTTCACGTTAAAGTCGCTTTATTTTGCCCGAATCGAACGCGATAAGAACTCCCGAGGGTTTCAGTAGAATGTCTGGCGCGACGCATTGAAGTCGTCAACATTATTATTAAAATTATTTTTCGGTACTTAGAATAATTCTGATCCAATAATATTATGTCCATATCATGCATTACGTATAGATTATATAGTTCAATTTTTTTTTGTATACTCTTGTAAAAATTTATAAGCGTTAGTACATCTAGATTATTGCCTATTGCATACAAGTTATATAGGTATATATTATAATATAATAATATATCGAATAAAATAATTTCAATTTTGCTGTCTTGAGTTTAAGCCGTTTAAGGTTAATTGAACGATTAAATTAATTTATCATTTTATATTAATACAAAACTAAATTTATACTAAAAAATATTAATTTATAGTTTTTAATAATCATTATTAATGATATTTTATTCACTTTATAATAAATTATTAAATGTAATTAAAAATACTTGTGGGTACAAGTTTAAAAAGTGTACATCATTTTCCGAGTATTTTTAAGTATAAACTTAAACATTTCATACATTTTTCATGAATCCTATTTATATTATAAATTTGTGTTTTAAAATCATGTTTAAATAAATGTATATTCTATATACCTATACATATATATTCAACAATATTTCCTATAGACAATTTAGGTCTTAATTATAACATTACAAACTCGGTTTTAGATAGAACTCACCATGGTATCAATCCGAAACGTGAAAATTGACATTTTTGATTTATTGTTTTAATACTACTGTTTGTTGAATAGTTAATTTAAATTTATTTGACTAGTGCAATAATGTATAGTGAGTATATAAATATACTTGTGAGTGGTGACCCGACTGTATTCAAAAGAAGAATATTTTGGATAGTTGGGTGTTTATTTTAGATTTTACAATGCATATTTCAAATAATAGTTTTTTTGTAAAAAAAAAAAAAAAAAATGAAATTAAATGAATATAAAATATAAAATAAAATTAATAAATATACATTTAGTATAAAAATTGTTTTCATAATATTTAAAAATTAAAATATTTATTTAAAATTTTACTAGAATATCAGATTTACAAGAACAATTTATAGATATTTTTTTGTAGTAATTTATTTGTCTACAAAATAGAACACACTCGTTCACACAAAATTATCAGTTGACAAAATAGTGTCTTGAATATTTATCTATTATAATAACTATAATTCGTATACTATTATGTTTTCTGTGTAGGTATTTAGATAAAATTACTATTATATACTTTTATAAAGTACCTAATTTGTAAATTGAATGTTTTTTTATAAACGTTTATAAAACAAATCTTTAGTCTTTACAAATTTAAATATAATAATATACTACCACCGACGCTATTACTTTGTTTAGTTTTAAAGTTTTTTTTAAGTCATTAAAATCATTTATTGTAAATAAGAATTAGAATGAAAGCAATTTCTATAATTTTAAAAGCCACTCTTACCTCGTTGAACTTTTAAAATGTTCTAAAAAGAAAAATGTCGCACCATTAGGAGTCATTATAATATATAATATATATTATACCTATTTGAGAAGTTTTATATGTAGAGTAACTATATATATATAGTTTTTTTTATGAAAGCGTTTATATTTGTTTTTAAAATAAATAATAATTTTAATTTTAAAATTAAAATTAAACTAAAAATAAAAGTTAACAACATAAAAAATGATATTTCTATGGATATAATTGTATAAGATCATATGACTTTATACTTAGAATACTTACTATAAACTTAATGGGTACTTATACTACTTTGGTACTAGGGTTCTAAGTATCTTTTTGAACAGGTATCTAAATTCCTAAAAATTCAAAGAATTTGGGAGACCCTTCAACCAAAACTGAATTATTAATTTTTAGCACTAAGGTGGAATATGACAGTTTTTAGATTCTGAGAACTATAAAAATTTGATAAAACTATAAAAGTATTGATTTTATAATGATATGTATTTGTTTATTTTTATTATTTGTATCTTTTGGAGAATTAGAAATTAAAAATGCTTTGATTTTTAACTTTGGAGTTTTAGTTTGACTTTGACATGCTACTATACAGTAGAACGGTACCTATTTGCCCATATTTTTTTCTCCTTGCTCTTTATTATTGGTTTATTTATTATTACGCTTAACGTATAAACCCACTACATAGTTTGTCAATTCGCTATAAAAGCACGAATTCTTGTATTAAATTGTCAGTTTTAATTTTAATTATAAATAATTTTTTTAAATTTTTATTAACTTCATTAAATATAATTTATTTATTATTATTATTTTTTTTTGTATTTGTTTAACTTATATATTATATAAGTTTTTGTAAAGGTTAAAGAAAAATGTTAATACCTACATTAATTTCTATAATGTGTACATATAAATTATTTATATAATAATTAAGTTATGATAGTTACGAAATTATGAAATAGGAGTCATTTTAAAATGTACTTTTGATTCGTTTGCTTCAATTTCAATAAGTTCGTATCTTGAATATTCTCAAAATGATTAATAATGATTTCGGGTTTTGCTTTGGGCAATCGGGCTCCTAATTATCTTTAAATCTAACCCAAAATAATCTTTAATTATATTATTTATGCTTAAAAACAAATCATTTTTGATAATATATAATATTATAGTAACCTCATTTTTGATACATTTTAGTTGGTTTTTAGTTGGTGATCCTTAATATGGTAAATTATAATATAATATAGTTAAATAGTTTGTAAAACTTTCGTATAATATTATCCGATATCAGTTTGTCACTAATTATTATTTTTGTTTCTAATTGGAACTTAAATAAACGATATTTGATTAATTTGTATTAAAATTTAAAATAAGTTTCATAGTACTATTAATACTTATATTTTATTCGTTTATTTATCCCCAAAGGTATCATTAACGTTTGATTGATTTTAAGTATCATCGATAAATGTATAGCATGTTCACGTTAAATATTTTCTAAACGCGCAAAACACATCAACATTTCGTTAATTTAATGTCAACATACACCTACATACAATAATATGTGATATGTCTATACATTATATATAATATCTCATTATTTCAAAATGTCAAACATTTCTTGCACGGATCTTGTGGTTTTTGAACAGCTAATGCGTTTAACAGATTCCGCCTAACAATGTGGTAAACACATTTGATCTAGGTAGGTAATACATTTTATGTCTGATAAATTTTAACGACTTTGGGCTTACGGACTGCTATGAATTCCATTCTAAGAATTATTAAAATCATCTTATTACCAAAAATTGATGAACATTACCCAGAAATAAAACATGTATGTTTTTTTAAAATGCATGGAATTTAATTCCGTTCTCAAGAGTCAAAATTAAAAATTAAATTATATCTCAGTTATCACGAGTTATTCTTTCCAAAAATTGTTGTACACAAACGACTTCACTTTAACTGATCGACAAAAAACACAGCTTTAACATAAACACATATTTTTATTTATTTTGATGGCTTAACACTTGAAGCTAAAATATGATATAAACTACGAGCTTTGACTTTTGAGCAACATAATTCATAAAAAAATTTAGAAATATTTATTTAATAATTACCTAGATTATTTTAGGATATACATATATATGATGACATTTTAAATATTTATTCTTGTCATGCTACATCCTATAAAATTTAATTTAATTGTTTATAAAGTCTTCGAGATGAAAAAAAAAATCAAATACTCGTATTAAAGTACTATTATAATAGTAGTATATATTTTGAAGAAATCATTTTTAATTAGAAATTAGATTTATTTTCAAATTAATTATATAATACAAACGTATTTATTTCCAAAGATAAAAAGATTTTACAATTTTTAAAAACTACGTTTTTTCTGGATTAGTCATTCTACTTAAAAAAATCTACAAATATAATTGGGTTATAAATAGAGAATGTGTGTTAAAGTTACTATAAAATAATAGGTATACGATTTTAAAAGGTAAATCATGTTCAACCAACTTAAGTAAGTATATTTTAAGGTATATTGAACAAATTGTCTTTTGGCAAAACATCAAAAGTCGTTTTATTAGGACACCGAAATCCTGAGGTTGCTATCTTTATTTACTTTGAGCAAATACAAAATGTCATCTATAGTTCGTATTTAATTCTTTATCAGTTTTGCGAAACTTTGAAAGATTCAGCATTTTTTTTATTATTATTGTTCGTACTATGTTGATATATATCGGAGGTGTATTTATGAAGGTTGCTGAAGTAGTTACAGCAGCCTACCCCCAAAATGTCTCTGAACATTTTTAAAAATGTCATTAGTAACTAATATTACTACACATAATTCTCTGAATATATAGTTAAATACATAACAATACGTGTAAGAATAAAAGTATTTTCCTTTAAATTATATGTATCCTGTTAATTATTTTATTAATTTCAGAATAAACGATCAACGGAAATTATAAATACTATGAGAACCATAATATAAAAATTGATAAATTAATATTAAAAAGCAGACTATTTTTCGTTAATACTTATTTTAGTTTTTTTAAATGTCGATTTTTTACTCGATTTTAGATTCCAAGTAGTTTTTAAATTTGAATGTATTTTTTGTATTAGAAAAAAATATTGATCTTCGATATTGAGGGCAGTTTCTGGTTCTGGTAGGTAACAAAATAAACTAGTTTAGGGTATCAAAAGTAGAAAATTCACAATACTTTTCAAAATAATCAGGAAAATAAATATAGAATCTCAACACCAATTTTTGACTTTGGTTGTAATTTTTCTTTTTTTAAATACTGTAAATACTTAAAATGATCACAAAATATCTTATATAAATATTATAACATATTATTTTAATATATAGTATATATACTTATATTTCTATGATTTATATTACACTAGTAATCATTCGACCCAAAAGAAAAAAATATTAAAAATATTATAAAATTTATATTACTTATATTTTAAGCTTATTCGAACTTGTTGATGTTTAAAAAAAAAATAAAAATTTCTAATTCACAACGACATACTTCCTATTATAGTTATATTTACATTATAAAAAAAAATATAAATAATTTTGATTGATTAGGAATTAAATTTTTTAAAATTTGCTTATAAAATATACATTCTTTTCAGCTATTGTTAACCATCATCAAATAATTTATAATTTTTGTAAATATAATTTCGTTAATATTAATATGTCGATTTCATTGGCGTTTTTGCAATGCTAAGTAAAAACAGTAGTCTGTAGATATCATTTTTAAAAATGCAAAAATAAATACTGAGAGATTAGAACACGGTATTTTCTTAGTACATACACATTTTTTCAAATATCACATGAAACTGACAAAAAGGAGAATAAAACATAAAAAAAAAATCGAAACAACACCGAGATTAATTTAATTTATGGGTGACAACAAAAACAAGGTGTTAGTTCAATTATGTAAACATTTTAACAAAATGTCTTTGACGTAGTTTTCCTTAAAAAATATAAAATATTATGAACGATGATAAACATGAACATTGACAAAATTTTAAATCCTTTCCAAGCTATGATCAACACCTGGTACCTCTTTAAAATAATTGGATTTATTATGATAACTACTTTATCACTAATGGTTGTTATAGGATAAGACAATTTAAACTGGCATGTGTCCATTAATGGAGTCAAAATAAGTACTTAAACCTACGGTGGATAAATCGTGAGAAAAAGTAACGAAAAAAAAATAATGTACACAATATACGACTAAAACACTAAGTACATAACTACCTACCCTATATTATAATATATTGTATCTGTTTTAACATATCATTACATTTTTCTTTTAAATTTTCTAATAAATTCTACTGCGACCTTTAAAAGTATAATAATACTCGTACAACATTAAGAAATTGATATGTTATACTTTGCTTGAATAATTATACCCTCTAAATCGGTTTAATTTTATCTGATTTAAATTGTAAACTATGATTTTAAAATATGGTTATATTTATAGGGTAGGTTATACACTTATACCTTGTTTTATCAATTCTGTTTGATGATGTTATTTCTATTTTTTTAGCAATAAAGAATTTGTTTTTTAAATAAAATATTACATTTTTTTTATTCATAGAATAACACCGTTATATTATATACATAATACCTACGCATTTAGGAAACATTTCCAGTCTAATTTTGTTTGGGTTCCTATTGGAATTTAATAAAGACTTTATTGTTGTTGCATTATTCTGAGTTTCAAGAGTATTATAAATGTTATTATTATTATTAACGGGTCGACGGAATGTTAATGTACAAGAAATCAATTTATATTTGGGCTGTTTCTTGTTTGTTTTACCCAATTATGAAAATTACATGGAATATTTTACTTTTGATTTTTCTTCCCCCCCCCCCAAAAAAAAAAAAACCAAAACCAAATTGATTCTACTAATTAAAATTGAATAAAATAAATTACATGAAAACATGTAAAAAATCAAAAAACACTTCATTACTAAACAAAAATGTTCCTATCTCCGCTTAAAATATAGAATTTACATAATATTATTATTCAATTTTATCTTAAATACAATAAGTAATAACGCATGTTTCACTCTAGTACAAGAAATTGCTTGAAAGTCTAGTCATTACATGCACTATGCAGTTTAATTTTTTTTTCGTTGCCAAAGTCATGAATTAATAATATTGTAATACATATAGAACGAAAATAATATATCCCAGAGTTTTCATAATAGTTCAGCATAAAAATTAATAGTATGTTTAATAATTCAGTAGCGAACCACTCCCATAAAAAATTTAAAAAAAAAAACCAGATAAAATCTATACTCGGCTTGTAATAAATATAATATATCCATTATCCATTATAACAGTACCTATATGAATGCAAACCATTTTAGACGTACACATAAAAATATTTTTATATTATTAACTATGGTTACCTAAACCTTAATAAAAATTATATTTTCGTATAAGAACGTATAAAAACCACTTTGTCACCACTATGTGCGTCAATAGTATTAATGTTAATTTCCAAATAGCAGTTATATGTATAATTGAATTATAGTGTAAGTGTAAGACTAACATTAAAATGTGAAAGTAATTTTCCGTGAAACAACATCATAAGTACGTTTGTCGTAATTCATATTGCACTATTCATATTACTTTCAAAGCTTTTGATAAAAATAATATATAATATTTCCTTTGAACGTATTTGATGTCTATGTGATACTTTTAATCGATTACGCAATTTATTAAATAAATAACTCTTCGCGAAGGTCACTAGTAACATATACGTTTATATAATACATGTTATGACTTTATAAGACATTTCCCGTGAAAAAAGAATGCGATTTATAAGTAACGGATGAGAGTTTTGTACGTGACGGCCGGCGCTGCGAATAGGCCAAAACGTGAGCACGATTGTCATTTTCTGTCATCTCTAGTGTTTTCCAAAATGCATTTCGTGAGCCCGATAACATTATCGTAGTCATGTCATTGTAATGCTTAAGCAAAATACCATATTCTAATACTTTTAGTAATGTTTTAATGAGTGTATTTAGAGTATTGCTCATTGATAATATTAAACATGTTAGTCGTAATTAAATGCTTAAATTATAACGACAAACATCTACACAAGTATTCTGTAATAATCGCCATCGTCAATATCGGATATACATTTTCTAATCATTATCACTCATCGCCGTTTGTAAAATAAATGATTTTATAACACGGCATAATATATAGATTCGGGTAAATACGTGAAAAGAGCTTTTCCGTGTTACTTCCGTGATTGTTATCGTTACCACATTTTAAATTATACATAAATTCATGAACTACAGTTCTGCATCATATGGGAAAAGTTAAACAATACTGAATTCACACAACGGTCCTCGGCTAATTTGTTCTTGTGACACAACGGACGAATAATAATTGCTTTGTGTCAGTACAGGAAAGTATCAAAAAAATCCGTTTTTCTATAGGTAACCAAGCAGTTTTTAACCATATAATAATATTGAATTATAAAAAAGTGCTCATCTTGAGCACTTATCAAAATTTACTTTACCTCTTTTTTAAATAAACTTACATATAGACTGATATTTTATGATCGAGAAGGATTCATGTCTGGTTTTGATACTAAAATCACCAACATTCTTGAATACATTTTAAAAAGGACTCATCTCAAAAAACATTTTCTAAATCGAATTTTACTTCAAGTGTATTATTTTACACTGGTATAATGTCACATAATAGGAACAGGGGCGTCATTTGGGGGATTCAGACTATACATTGGCAGCCCTACTTTTTTAAATGTTTGGTTGGCCCGTATAAAATGCATGTTATAATTGCGCCGTCATCGA
>VUJU01003174.1:0-28629 GCA_009835225.1 Aphis craccivora | reverse complement strand
TCGAAAACGCGAAAATTTGCAAGTAATTTTGAAGTTGAAAAATCTTAAAATTTTTTGTGTTTATAACTAAGGATTAAAATTACAACACTAAGTTTTCCATAAGTTTTTCTTCGAGTATCTATAGAGAAAACTCAAATCATCATTATAGGAAAAATTTTAAGCGCGTTTGAAATTTAAATTTTTACGAAATAGCGTAACGATAACGATTTATCCTCAAATGATTTTAAATATTTGTTATTTTTCAAAAAGTATAAGTCATAGATACATGAAAATTTTAACAGTTATTAAGATTGGCGTTTTCTTTATGTGATTTAATTTTCAAAATATTTTGACTTTTTTTGAGCTATTTATAGATCACTGAAATTTTCAATTGTTCTGAAAAAATATTTTTGAAGTGTCGATAAAATTTTTTTGGCCCTATCAAAATACTTGAAAATTTAATACAAAGTTCCTCATAAGTTATTCTTATAGTGATTAAAAAATTATAAGAATACATAGGCACAATTTTTTTTTATTAGCATTTTAAGTTCAAATATTGACAAAAATTCGTCAAAATCATGAATATTTGCAAATTATTTTGTAGGTATAATTCATAAAAATGTTTGTATAAGTAGCTAAGAGTTGAAAATTTAATACAACATTTTCCATAAGTTTAGCTAATAATAATTATAAAATAACTTAAATTTTGACGTATTCAGGCCATTAAAACATAAACCACCTTTTTCACCAACCACTGAAAATTATTTCCTAGGCTGATTAATCATCTCCGTTTAGAATCGTTTTTCGTATAGAATGATAATTATCATTGGATTCAAATTTAACCCTCCTATAATGTATAATAGTGATCCACACGGCACTTAATGTACAGCATAGCGGTACCCACTTTCCCACTTTTTTTTTATTATTATAAAAAAATATTATATTGATAGATTAAATCACGTAAGAGTGTTTGTAATACATTAAAAATCTTAGTTACAGTAATTTCTTGATAACAAATTTTAATAAAAAGTACAAATAGTACTGTGAAATAATTGTCACAACAAAATATTTATAATTAATTTATATTTCAAACCTTAATTATTCATCGAAAAATATTTTCGATAAATCCTATGATCTTCTTGTAATATTTAATTTTCGTTGTAAATTGTATGAATGTACATACTCTATGAGTATGAGGAAGGAGGGTGTACTTTAGTTTTAATTCAGCAGAGAGTTACTCGATGGTTGAGTTATGGAGGCATTATAATAATATATCGTAGTCATGTAAAGCAACTATCTCACCAATTTTACTCTGGAATGTTTATCAAGTTTATTATAAACTTTGTTTGATTAAATTCGGTTACCATCGACCTACTCTCGGAAGAAAGTATTTGTGCATAAACTTGTAACACATTATCATAAACTATAAATTTGATGTCAAAACTGTTCAAACACTTAAAATGTTTTCTTTTTCAACGACACACACGGTTTTTGTACATTTTTCTTGAGTTTAATACATTATTAATAATAAGTAAAACGCCATTATTACTGGATGCTTAGAGTACAGTGTAAATATTAAGTAATATACAGAATAGATATAAGATTTTCCACAAACAATTATTAACTCTTTAACAAAATTCAAAAAGTTTAAAACAAAATTATGTTAGTAAATACAATTAAATTTTATTAAAATTATCTATATAAATACCTATATAGATCCTACCTAGGACGTACACATGGGGTGTTTTGGGTGTTCAAACACCCCCCGAAGTATTTTGTTTTTGTAATATAAATTTTATACTAACAAATTAAAATAATTAATATAATTTGAATAAAATAAAAATACTTAAATAGGATTTATAAATAAAATAAAACAATATTTATTGTATATTAACGTGATGGGTACACAAGAATTTGAAAAAAAATGTTCTACTTTTCAATAACTTATTTTCAAAAACACCACCCAACATTTTTTTCTGCGTACATCCCTGGATCCTGCAATTATGTATATTTTAATGTCCTAAAATGTAGATTCGTTTCCTGTATACACAAATAACAAACAAACATGTATAGTTTATATAGTTACCTATTTAATGTAATTATTGAATTCTTTAGCCATGTGTGATTCTAAAAAGTTTAACATGTCTATATATTATAATGGTGAATATAGACTGTATACAATTAATCAACTCTAGTTGTTTCTATGTATAAACAAATGCAATCTAGTATATTTATTATAATTATTGACAAAAATATTTTAAAAATATGAAAAAAACAGTAAAGTAATTTTACTCAATTCCAAATGGTATTTAATTAGATAATCATAATTATTTCATGTTAAAAATCTTAACTTGAAATTTCATAATTTTATGAACACTGGTCTCCATCACAATGACAATTCATACTCGCCAAATACAACAGACATTTCATTGACGGATCATTTTCAGATATTCCTAGTATATAATAGTTTGATAACTTCATCAAAACACCTATCAAATATTTTGCCTTAGTGACGATAAAAACCAGACGTGACTTATAAATTTTCCGCCACGTCATGAAGAATATTATATTTTGGTGATCTTTAGACTGTTCATGCTATTGAACCAACACGGGTTTAGTTGATACCAACCAATATTTTGTTGGAAGTATCTTGCGTCATTGTTTCGACTTTCAGATCAAGAATATTATACACTAAAATATTAGTTTGCATCGTGCGTGTTATGTTTGTTATTTTGGTTAACAATATTCATCTGAAATAACTTAACCTAATTATACGATAATAACCATAATAATATCCATCTGTTGGACTATACTTCACTGAGTTTGGGAAATGTTGCAGCTTAACAAATACCTACATAATAATATAAAACAGAGCTTTAGCTAATATTCTATTACGTCAGATTGAGTTTAAACAATATAATAACAGTAGTGATATCAAGTACCGTGTATTTAAGGTTTTTTTAAAAAAAAAAAAACCATCTTCTAAAAAAGTGTTAAATAGCTTTAGCTACCAAATAAAAACGTTTTATAAAAGAGTTACCTAAAAAAATAAACCGCATATACATTCTATCGTTTCCGCTATTTATCGTAAACGCAATATTGTACTTACAGACCAGACAACTGATTCGATTTTATCAATAAGGCGTTCAATCTTTGAAGTGTGAAAATTGTATTATAGAAACTAAAGTTTATATTTATAGAATTTAAAACCTGTTACTGTTTTTTTTTTTACGTTTATTCTTATGAAAACTTTATGAAAAATAATATTTTGACATTTTGGTCATGTAGTAACTGAGTGACTAATAATTTTAAGAATTAAATGTTTATTACTTTTTTAATAATTTTGTATAATTCATTGACTTATATTGTAAATATTTCCTAATCTTTAATTATATTTATTATAATAATTAATATTATTTTTCGTTTAAATATAAAAATTGTTATTAGAAATAAATACTGTTGACAGTATTTTTAACTAAAACTAATAGTTTCAATTTCATTTTATTAAACTTGTGATCACTAATAAATTAGGCTATTTTTTTATATATAAATTTGACTTTTATATTTCATCCAAATAGTTATTTCGAAATTAATATTAATTATTATTAGTTGTTAAATGTTGAGGTAAATAAGCAGTTACGTCTTGATTTATTATGTAAATTGTATTAATATCACCACCCATCGGTAGATATACGATTATCCCTGTCTATTACAATATTTCACGTTAACTACAACTGAAAATTTAAAAAAAAAAAAGATTATTTTTGTATATTTCAAAAAATAACGTGTACACTGTACATCGTCATGTTGTATATATTATTACAAATTAACTAAACTCAATAATATATATATATATATTTTTTTTTTAATTCAAGATGAAGCACGCATATTGGGTTGAACATTGGGTCACACTAGACGTATATTTCACGCTGTACTATGCGTTCCGTGTGATCTTCGTACACGCTGGCCCTTGCATATCTCTCGTTGTATTAAATCTTCTACTGTTCAGGTAAGTGATTTCAAATATATTAATATAACAATCAATCCAAGTGTTTGTAATGGGTTTATCCTAAACCCAACCTTGCATTATTATTATATCTTTAGTATAACAATATATATATAATTATATATACCGAACGATCAATGTTATACCTATGTTACCCGAGAGCATTGGCTCGTAATAAAACCAAGTGTAAAAAAACAGAACCATGACCTATATACGTTTTAAAATTTAAACGAAACGATTTTTAGTCATTAAGAGGATCTCGCTTTTAATTATTAAATTTCTAAAAGTCTTAAATATTAATTTAGCTTAGATAATGTAAAAATAAAAATTTCAGAAACCAAATAGGTAATTAAATTGCATTAATTTATATACGTATTTTTTTTTTTTGTTTGTTTGTTTTTATAGCTGTAATGAATAATGATAATGTTTTTTAACATAAAATAAATGTAAATAATTTAAACGGAATTCAGTCTGTAATCTTAATAATTTAGTACCTACCTACAAAAATTGGTAATTATATATATATATATATATATATATTTTTAAGTAAAAATAATATATAAATTTGTGAATTCATAATGATGAGTAGGTAATAAAATATACAACCTATGAACTCTATAAACTATAAATAGATCATCTAGCACATTTAATATTTTTACATCATTACGAATTAATTTTCTTCCATTCATCTACATAATAGAATTTAATTTACCTTTGTAATTTAAATTAGAATTTAATGTAGATTTGATTTCTATTTATTCATCATAGAAAAAACCTAAAAATTAAATTACATTAACCCAATAAAATAATATTTCTGATTTCTAGAATTATGTTTTATCAACATGATAAATAGTATTTCATTCTGCATTAAAATATCATACTTTTTTGTGTGTTATTTGATGTATTTTTGTTTTGTAGGTATAATTAACCAACCGATTTTTTTAACTTAATCTATATATTTATTTATTATATCTACTAAGCAGGATGTAATCTAGATTCTATAATATATTTTGTGTATGTTTATTTTTTCTATAGTTTAATAATAATAGTTTTATAATTTTATAATGAAATATGTATAGCTCTCAAACTATATTTTAGATTAAAATTATATTCATAATTCATACATGCATACGTTTGAAATATTTTCACTAATCAAGAACTAAAACTTATACTTAAAGATAAATAAAAATATATATTTTAGTTTCACATTCCATATGTTAACATTTTTAGATATGTGGAAGAATTATCAAGTACCTAATTATTTTTATAAAATAAGTAGGTGAGACCAAAGTTTTTTGTATAAGCATTAAGCAAGTTATAAATTTGGACATGTTGTACAACAGCAATTAGTTATTCTTTTAATATACATTCTCAATGCATTTTTAAAGATATTTAACATATATTCAAGATGAATTCTTCTAATTTATATATAATTTTATATTGAATCAAATACTGGTAAATAAAATACTAAGGAAGATTAAACATGATCAAATGATTTAGTTATAAGTACTTTTTAAACTTTGATTTTATTTATAATTTTAGATATATTAATTTTAATTATGAACATTTTCTTATGGATTTTTCAAATGTCTTATTTAGATGTGAATAGAATATAATAAATATTATTCTTTAAAAAAATCAATAATTCATTATAATATTTTATGTCTAGATCATCATACAAAGAAAATAATTGGATGAATATATTTGCATATTACATATTATTATATTATTTTGTACGAAAAATAAGCTTATTACGTGGAACAGTGGATTTACTAAATATTTATGGTTTTATCGTTATTCGTAATTGTTTAAATAGAATTTGAGAAATTTTTATTTTTATTTATCTAAAATCTAAACACTAAATACTTAGGTATTTAAATATTTAATACTATTTTACCAGTTTATTTAGTAAATAGTAGTTATTTATTCTGACTTTGAAATTGTTATGTATACTATAATTCTATATTATTATACAGATTTGTTTAAGAATCGTTTTTTTGAATAGTTCAAATTTAAAAAACATAGTAAGTTATACAATCTCATATTTAAATCCTTTCTGACATATGTGTTATTGTATCAATAATAAAAAAAATACTACAACAATAGTTCTCAACTGTGTACCCGTAAACTGACCTTAAGTAAGCCGCAAAATTATTGAGAATATAAGTCATTATTCAATATTCACACACATTACAATATGTAAGGTTCTCCAGAATTGTATAAAACACCCTAGGGTGCCGTGAAGAAAAAAGGTTGAGAACCACTCACAACTACCTTACAAAATAGTTAATACTATCGGGACTAGTCATATTATATCATATATATATATATATATTATATACATTAATAACAACCCATAGCTAATGGTACATTTTTAAAAGGGTGATGGGACAATCGCTTCTCTAACTCTGATTAGATATTATTGTGTATGCTAATTACTAAGTACCAAACACTTGTTTTTACCATGGTAGTATAGATAATATAATCTGCCTATTACATCAATAACTATTACATTATAACAATTTTATTCATTAATAAAATATTAATTATACTTACCTGCCATTATCATAATTTGAAATTGTTATCGTTAGGTATATGTTTATTACTCGTAATTATGAAACTATGATTATGACTATAGTTTTTTTTTTCAAAAAAAATTCATAAAATATAATAGAATTTACTTAATGTTATTTTTTACCAAATAAATTATGAACAATACCTATATGGTTAAGGGTTTTTTTTTCTTGTGTTAGAACACTTATTTCAACCCTTTCTACCAAAAAAAGATTCAAACTGAAAATCATTCTTCTATGAAGTACGCTTAAATATGCCAAAAGTTATAATAAATCTACTACTGAAATTAATTCGCTCATAATTCTGAATAATTTTATTTTAGAAAATCATGATACAATAATACCCATCGAATTAAATAAAATAAAAACGTCCCAATACCCACCAACAATAACAATCTTATAAGTAATAGTTGTGTTGAGAGTCTGTTTTTTATATTTTTATTGAATTAAAATCATAAGCAGTTGCAAAAGTATTATAAATTATTCACTATAATATATTTTATTTATATAAATATAAAGACTGTCAGTGGAATATGATTGATTTTGACATGGTTTAAAGTTTTTATAGAAAAAAAGTTAAGTCAATATAGATTTTTTTTTAAGTCATATTCATTTTGTTGAAAAGAATTGTAAATAATTTTAGTACGTATGAGAACATACTATACTAACTTTGAAACAAAATTCAATTAGGTACCTACTTAACTATGTACAACTGACGTTTGACACAAATAACTCTACGTCAAAATCAAGTAGATATTTACATTCCAATGAATACATACAAATTACAATCAGAGATTTTCCGATTATATATAATATATATATATATATAATTATATATATATATATATTATATATATATATATATATAATTTTAAACGTAAATCTCTTTTACAGAAACTACCAACAAGAACCATTCGTAATAATGGAAAGTAAAAATATAATTAAATATATTTAATAGATTAATAATATTATAAATCTAAAATGATTATGATTATTAAAACAATATGCTAATAAAAAAATACATTTCATTGTTGGATATCATAATATCTTATGATTTTTCACCAAAAATATTATAAAAATATTATATAAAAGTGAACGCTAAAATAGAAGAAGTAAACTCATTTAATTTTGATCATCTTAACTAATGGTCGTAACGTATAGTATTCTTTAATTTAAAAACAATAAAAAAATTGCATTAAAATATTTATTACTTGAATAACATAATATATTTTAAACTATACTTGTAGGTAATTCGTCCTTAATTCATAAAAAAAATTGTTGATCTTTAGTGATTTTCATTATTATTTTAAAAAAACAAATAATATTCATCATTTTAAAGAATATTCCACTTTGTAATTTTTTAACACATTACATAAAACAATACTTTTTTCTATCCAAAAATATTTTCATAGAAAAAGAAAAAAATTAAAATTAAAAATTAAAAACAATATATTTAATAAATTCCTCACACTTCTCTTGTAAATTGACATTTATAGTTATCATTTTGAATATGATTGTAACGTTATATATATAATATTTCTGTCAATATAAATAGTATATTTTATGAGTTATGGATGTTATTTTTCAATAAACATAAACTGCAAATAATATGTTATACAGGCAATATAAATTAGAAATATGCGTAAACACTGTACCAACTGAACTATAAGTCCTACTCAGAATTTAGTTTTTAATACGATTATAATCTCTTTCTAATTTAATGTAATAACACACATCTATAATACCAAACCACCTGTAGTCAACCTTAATAGTAGTCTCTCAATTTAGAATACATTTTATTTTTTTATTTATATTTTAAAACAATAATTAATTTTATAATTTAACACTCGACAAAAAGAAAAAAAACGCTTTTATTGCTTTAAATGTTCTCTTGGTTTCTATAAATATATAGTTCTTCATTATTTTTGTAACTTGAATAATAAGTTGTTAATTAAGTCAAACATTTTAATTTAATATTAATTATTTTTTCATAGAAATTAGTATTTAGTAAAGTTAATTTATATTGTTTTCCTATTTTTTTAAAACTCATAAAATGTATTTGTGAAAAATAATAATTATCAACCAACCTTTATGCTATTTTAATTTTTAAAATATTCTAATATAAGTAATAACTAATAAGTAATAACGATAAGGTACATCTTCTGTAATAATCTATCACGCAATAATACTGTTTATCATTACTGTTTCAGAGCAATGAGAGATGCGCAATTAAAAAGAGACAAATTATTCAAAGAGAACAGAAAGAACGAATGCAAACGTCTAAGAGATTCTAATTGCACAACATTGATGCTCATTGTCGTCGTGACGGTTTTCTTAATGACTGAAATTCCGTTGGCTGTAGTGACGGTGAGTAAATTTACATAATGACTTTTAAGGTTCAAACATTTTTAATTATTTGTCAGACACATTTTATTGAAAATTGACGGTAATATATTAAAATAATAATTTCAACATTAAACAAAAAGGGTTTACTGATTTGATTTCACATTTGAAATGTATCATAATATGTATATTATAACCTAACCTATCACACATACTATTTTCTTTAAATATAATATTATTAATAAATGTAGGTTTAGTGGTTCGTAAAAGAAATAAGTTCATTAGAATAAATTAAATATACGATGGCATTTAATATAATAAAAACTTATCGAAAAAATCGAATATCGAATACAAATATAATTACAGTCTTAATATAACTAATTTAAATTGTATGATACATTTTTAAAAAAAATTATTTTTAATATAATTTATCTGAATAATATTTTTCAAAACTGTTTCTTTTTTTATAATCCATCGCTCAACGAGATGTTTTTGATTTTATAGTGATTTTATTTTGACATTCAACATTGATTTTATTTTTACAATAATAACTGGATGGACTTAAGTTTCATAATCATCAAATTTTTTGATATATTCAATGTTCTGAGCTAAAAAATAAACTGAAATCAAAGGTAAAAGCTATCCAAAATTCAACATGTTCAATTTTCGAATCAAATAATAGGGACTAAAGTCGAGTACTGTTTCAATTCGGTATATGAAAAAAAAATATATGAATATATAATATATAAATATATTATATATATAAAAATATGTATAATAGTAGAAATTTAGCCGGCCAATGTGCAGAGATCTTTATTATTTTATTTCTTAAATATTTTCACAGCATTTTATTATTATCTCCGAATTTATATAGATTTATATTATTATTATCTGTCTTGCTATTCTAATATTAATGTGAAATAAAAAAATGTCCTGCTTATGTTTCATTATCCTGATAATCCTTTTGTACCTAATCTATGATAACATCAAAGATATGTTATTTTTTGCTGTCGAAA
Organism: Aphis craccivora; assembly: GCA_009835225.1. Lineage (NCBI taxonomy): Eukaryota > Metazoa > Arthropoda > Insecta > Hemiptera > Aphididae > Aphis > Aphis craccivora. Next base: position 18,712 of record VUJU01003174.1, on the reverse strand, counting down.
GACCACTGCAAACATTATCGTTATAAGTTAAATCTTAAACATTGCCTAGATGTGTGTTTCTATATTTTAGTGGTCTTCTTCGACGATATTTAAATATAAATTCACCTATTAAAGTATTAAAACTGTACACTAGTTTCATCGTTCTGATTTATCAACATCTAAAGCAGACAGAAATATTAAAAGCATATAGACAATCCATAATTAATTATTTATCCACATAAATACACTTATACCTATAATATGTATACACTACACTTATATTTTGAATATACTAATAACTTTAAAAATGATAGGTACCTAAATAGGTATCTGGTATATGTACTTTAAATTTGCTTCCAACAACATGTCATGAAATAAAAATTTTAAATCTATGTTGAATGTTGATTCCTACAGTTATAGAAAAGTACATATTATTATTATTATTATTATTATATAATTGTCAATTCTCGAATAATTATAGTAATTTTTGAAAGAATCTTTTAAAAGTGTTTTTGAATTAATAATTGTACTATTATTGTGTCAATAAAATGCCAAACATTGTATTATATTAAAACACATTAATTTAAAAAAAGAACCACTAAGCCAAGCTATAAAACTTAAGCCCTCAGGACTTTATCATATTTACAGTAGGTACCTATTAAGACCACAATTATTATTATCATTTAAAAATAAAAATGAATTAATTACATTTATTTTAATTTCTAATTTATTTATTTATGACTGTATTCTAGTTTTACCATAACTCGTAATACTTCTAAAATCATCTGGTCTAGAGTGTAGGGTAATTAATATTAGCGAGTTCCGTTTTATATTCTAAGCTAAAAAATGAATGTATTTGTCTTACATCGATACGTTTGTGTAATGTGTATGCGATTTGGAAGAGTGCAAATGCTACTATATTCAACTTTAATGGTTGTTTCTACCGTTTCTAGTATTAAATTCAATACTTAAGAAAACCTTCACAGTATTTTTCAAAATAATTGAAACGCAAACAAACAATTACGGGAATATTTAAACTAAAAATCAGTTTTGACTATTTTTAAAGCAGTTTAAAATTCAAATTTTTACAAAGTGGTGAAGATATTTTACAAATTAGTTTGTTTTTATTGATCAAATTTTCGAATTTTATAGGTAGTTAAATTTATTTAAAAATAATCTCAAGAGGTTCCTTATAAATTATAAGTTAATATATCACAATTAAAAATACAATAATTGCATAGTTTTTGACCTCTAAAGTTTAAAGTTTGAAAAAATCGGATTTTAAAATGACAAATAATTATCTTTTTTCCATTTATTGAATTAAACTATTTTGTTGTAATTCACAAACATTAATCATAGAGACTTGTAACTTTTTACCAATACCTACATATAATTATTATTTAGACAGTTATATTTCCAAAATATTTAAACTTATTTTAAACTATTTATACTACGAACTTATGTAAAACCATGCTATAGTTAGTCATAATTCACTTAAATTAACAATAAAATATAATATAATATACGATATTTTTGCAAAAAATAATTCGACCAATTGAACTAGAAATATTATATAGACAATTAAATCACAAATAGCGATACAAATAAATACGTGAAAACACAAGAAAAATGTTCACTATTATTTTCCATTTGCAAGTAATGCAAATTTTATTATAAAAATATATTGATCTTTCTTTTCATTGGCTCGTTGGTAATATAATACTTATCAACCTACCTATATTCATTTTTGGAAGTTACAAATATAGTTTACTCATCACTGAAATACATAAATAATCCATTAGTCAAATAGGTTACCTATATGGTTACAAAATTTTACACAAAAAGCTATAATAATTTTTACATATTGATATGCATTTATTGTATTTTATTCTATATATTAACCAAATAATATTACTATCTAAATATCATTGATCAATTTTTTTTTTAACCGATTAATATTCAAAATTATTGATTTATCTTAAAAAAAAAACCAAATGAGTACCTAGAAATCAAATTAAAATACATAAATTACCTAGCTATTATATAATTCAACAACTAGTTAACATATATATTAACAAATTAATGTATGGTAAATTGATTTTTTTTTTTTAATAACGTTTAAGAATATGATTTAATATAGGTAGGTACATACATAAAAAATACTTATTACATCTAAAAATAATTATTCTCAATTACATAAATTACTTTTTGTACCTATGTCATATTTTAACTAAACACAAACACTAAAAAAAAAACCCCCGTCACAGTTCATTTATATTAGTATAATGTAAAAGTCAATTTTATAGAATAAAAAAATATATATAGATTTATAGAAAAATTGACCGAATTGTAACATAAACGAAAAGAAAAAAATTCTTGCTGAAACACTTGAAACCATGTATATTATTACCTATATTTGTGGAGAAATAAATCGAAATCAATTATTATTTATTACCATGAAATAAATCATTTTTTTTTTTGCACACAAAACATTTTGGTTTTACATCTTTTATTTAACGTTGAAATATACATATATTTAATTTTTATTATTTATATAAGCTTTCATATATTATGTTATCGTGTATCAGATTTATTTATAATCTGAACTAGTCAATTTTTACGATACAAGTCAATTAATTACCTTAAAAAATAATTAAGTTCATTAATTTTAAGAATAAAATGTTGTATTGTTTATATTCGAAAAATAATTTAATAATTTATTATAAAATCTCATACTATTTCATGTACTTACTAACGCATCATATTGTCCTTGTTACAAGACAATATACAATGTATCAACTATAAATAGGAATCAATTTACTGTTTTATAATGATATGGCCGATATGGGTATCAAGTATCAAATAGGTATCAAATATCTAAGTAAATACCTACCTACTGCCTTCGCTTTTACGCAACATATTTTTATTTCATTTTGTATAACCATCAATGGTTTATTTATTCTCTGAGTACCATGGTCATTGGTCAAATTATTTGGTTTAATCTGGTTTCAATGACGTTTAATACATCATATTAATTATTATTTCATAATTCGATAAAATTTCGTTCACCTATCGCAATGATAAAATTTTTTTTTAATATATTATTATTATTATATGATCCTTACTATGCATTTTACATATGTATATTAGGTGTACCATTTTAGTAGAAATTTTAAATCGCATCATCCTATAAGATAATAAGTAATATACGTGTACAATAATACATGTTAAATATATATCTATCAGTCATCAAAATGTGAAGTTTCAATTTTAATTTTAAAAACAATTCATTTTATAAGCAAAACAAAAATATATTATTATATATGATTACGATCACAGTTCATAGACAGTAGCGTATTTAAGATTTTTCCGCCTATAAGCACTTTCGCCGCACAATTCGTCGCCTCCCTCCGTCCTTTCTAAAATTATTAATTATAAAACATATTTAAATAAACAATTTATTATATTATAGACCAGGGATGGCCAACCCGCGGCCCGCCTTGGAAAGTTTTGCGGCCCGCGACATTTATCAAATATTTACAAAAAAAAATATTTTTGCGCCGATAGAATATTCTGGAATGCCCGTGCAACGCGGTATCTATATTATTAACAACGTAATCGCAACAAAAGTAATAATTTTAATCTAATAAACAAATATCTCACTAAATAGTAATTTTTTTTTTATTAAATACTTTTATTATAACTTTTATATATTTTAATTTTTTTTTAAATACTTTTATATTTTTATATGTGGCCTAATTTTGAATAAAATATGTGATTACTTATATTAATATTTTGGCATCATTTGGGTTGGCCGTCCCTATTATAGACTATAGTGTGTATAATATAGTAGATACATGTATTATAGATCGTAACTGTTTTCCCGTTTAATTTTGAGAGAACGATAAATTAGTTACATTTTATTTCAACAAATGAAAAATACTTTTTGTAATTTTGAAAAAAAAAATCGTTAAAATTTGCCGCCCTCCAATGTTGCTGCTATAAGGGCCCTATGGAACCTGTGCCTAAATAGTAAATATGTCTCTGTCCATAGATATGTATCTAATATCTATAATCTGTGATTATAACTGATGTTACCAACAATCCAAACATCGTCAAGCTATAAATAATAGCCAACATTCCGATTTCCGATAATTTTTGTTTAGCAATACAGCATTCTGCCGTTTTTATTATTTTTATTCGTGGCTTTCAAATTTTCAATGTTTTCATTGTTTTCAAATATTTCTCTTGATTTTTGAATTCTTGAGTGTTATTTTTTTGTTTATTTAATGTTTAACCCTACAATGCATTATATCTTATTAAGGGGAAAATACTTAAAAAAATAAGTAAAAAAAATAAATACAAAATAAAATATATTTACACTTTACAGTCATTGTAGTTTTTATTAAATCATTACCTAATACTGGAGACCAATAATTTCTATATTAGATGTATTTACCAAACTCATAATTATAAGAATACCAATATATTTTTGTAAATCTTCAATATTCATTTTTAAGGGGGTATTAGAGTTGTTTTGTAGGTACACCATATTTATATTTTACAACATATATGATATAATAAATCAGAGGTAAAAAAATGTTTAAATATCTGAAAGAGTGTTTCTAATGAAAAATAATACAATAAATTCATAATAAGTATAATCAAATAGGTATGTTTAAACATATTTTTCAAATATACATCTGTATTAAAAATACGTGTAATCAAAAATAATACAATATTATAGGTACAATATTATATCACTTGAAATTAATATTGTTCTTCTACCTGTGTTATTTTAGAAATTGTGTAGTTGGGCACGTCTGAGACGTCCTAACACAATAATACCATTATTAAAAGTATAAAGAGGAAAAAGTACATACCAAAGATTATAGCTATATCAGGCTAAAATTATTATAAACTTTTAGAAAATCTACGTATAACTCGATATTTCTGTAGACAATTTTAAACTTTTAAAATAGTTATAGTGTTCTGATTTAATAATATTCCATGGATGTAAAAACTTATTTTTTGATGATCTTAATCTTTTGCCAATACAATTTCATAATGAACTTTAGTAAGTTTCGACCCATATTTTTATTGCATTATTTGTAAACCACAAATGTATAAAACACATGAACTCAAGTAATATATTATTAGCTGCAAACTAAATAAAAATGAATATTAGTTAAATTAATAAATTTTTTTTAAAATAATAGAAGAACATATTATATTTAAATCATATTGATTGTATTTATTTTGTTTTATATTTTGATTTTGATTTTTTTTTTAGTATTTTATTTGCTTGAATTTAAAATTAGAATGTGTATAATTGTGATTATAAATAATTTAAAAAAATAGGTACAAAGAAACTTTTTATAATTTATTTTTTTTTTTTTAAATAAATGTATTTTCATTCATATCTTTAGATACTATGATGATAGGTACTGTGCGTGTATCTTTATATTTAATATAAATAATTATAATTAAAGGTGGACTGTATTTTATTTGAATTTAACAAAAGTATTTTATTCAGTGGTGATATTATAGGTAGGCGATAGTACAATATGCTCGAATGGCAACCATGTCAAAGAGAAACTGACTAAAATATTATTATTAAAACTGATAGCCGTATGTAAAATGTTATCGCGGATCATGATTATTGGTGATTAGTATTTATTACAAAGATATATTTACCTACTTGACAATATATTTATCTTTATGTTATATAAGAACTAAATAATTATAATATTACAGACCGCGTTTTAAACATAGTATTTTTATTTTTATTTAATTTTTTTTTTTTTTTTTGATAAATACTCGTGTCTTTTTTTGTGTCATATATTAAACGAGAACAAAAATTAAAGTACGAAAATCGAGGTAGAATAGTTAAAATAAATACTGAAAACTTCTCGAACAGTTGTTTATCAAGTACATAATTAATCGTATAATTATATATAGTGTAATTGAGATTTTTATGAAATTACATATTGCGTGGATTCGAATTTAAAATTGTAACGAGAATAATACTGTTCAGACGGCATCTGTTAAAAAACAATAAATATAAATTACACTTTATTATTCAAATAACAAGTAAACTTATTGAAATTACATAAAAATAATATCATACCATCTCTTAAAATTAACTGTACACATATCTCGTCATAATCATTATGTAAATCAAATTTTTGTTCAATCTATAAAAATTTATTGAGTAAAAATAAAATGAAGCTAAACATATATTATTACAATTTCTTCAAAGTATTTTTCGTTTTTGTAATCGAATACTATCCGGTTTGTTATTAGCACTACTGAAAAAATTACCTTCTTCCGGTAAACGTCACTTATAATACTGAAAGTTTATAAATGTATATTCTATCTTTCTCCAAGTATAATAATATCAAAAATATTAAGTTTAGCATATTATATTAAAACTTTTTAAATTTAATCTAAGAGTCTTTTCAAAAGATTGATTCAAACTAGAAAATAGTTTTTAAACTAAATATTATAATAATAAAAACACCGGATGAGATGACAATTGAGCGTGTTTGGCATTTCGTTTTACTCATCTTGGCGTGATAAATTTTTAGTGGTTTTAATAAGTGTAAATAATAAAAAACTATATATTAAAAATCTATAAAATAATTATGCAAATGTCTATTAAAAATTTATCATCGAATCCATAAATTTAAAAGTTAAGAGTCTTAATAACGGTAAAATTATTTTTGCAACCATTTAACATTTTATTGAATATACTAAACACTTTAAAATGAACAATGCTAAATATTATGCCTTATAGCTCTATTAACTACAGTTTTTGAAAACATGTTATTACTCTATTTATTTGAATACAAATTCATATTTATTTAGAAATACAATAATAATTCTAGTCGACTTTCAAGTACTAGTACATGTTAAGTATATTTCAATCATATATACCTAAATCAAAATATGTATATTACCTATATATTCCTTCCGTTAGTTATTTTCTGACCTAACACTTTTCTGATTCTTCATAAATCGTATTTTTTAAAGTTTCATACTTAGTAAGAACTCAATCATGGTTCTTATTTTTATTTATTATACCTGCTAAGAGTATTTTTTTAATATGTTAAAACTATTTCGTTCTTACAATTATAGGTAATTGACCAAAATCCTATGAGATTCAATGATAATCTATAGGTTCTAAATATGACTAAAACCGCAATCTAAATTCTACACTGGTAGAATTGGTTTAAGCATAAATATGTGCGATCAGATGTATAACAAGTCTTAATAATATTATTTCCCGAATACAATACATAGCGTTTTCACGATTGGTGAAATTGAAAATGGAATTTCGCAATCTGTCGAAATTTCCAATACATGTCCCACCGTTTAAATCAATATTAAAATAACATTATGACTATACTGTAATATTATAGGGTATACCTATAATATATTTTATAATATAATATGATATCGTTTAATTTTGTGTTATGTAGGTGCTTCACATAATATCAAGCAGTATCAAAGAAATACTTGACTATTCGGTGGCCAATCTGTTGGTGTTGTTCACCAATTTCTTCATAATCGTCAGTTATCCTATCAACTTCGCCATTTATTGCGGAATGTCCAGGCAATTCCGGGAAACGTTCAAAGAACTATTTATCAGAGGCTCGGTGCAGATAAACCGTAAACATGGGGCCGGCGGCAGCTCCCGTTACTCATTAGTCAACGGACCCAGGACATGTACCAACGAATCGCTTTTGTAAATTCATTACTTACGCTTATAATATAATCTGTTATTATGCGCATGCGCACAATAAAATTTCACGACCACTCGTCGGACAATTAATAGGTACTTAAAATGATAACCAGCCAATATACGTACGTATCCATAAAAAAAAAACCAAAAAGCCATCAAATACCCACTTACAATTTGTACATATTAATATGTTACACATATTACCTATATTAAACCATTGATGTAGAAAAAACAGGGAGAAGATAAAAGTAATTTATATGCACAATTCATAATAATAAAAGTTTTCAAAATCAAATAGTTAATAGTTAATACTCACAAACATTTTAAAACGTTAAAAAAACTTCCATTCGCAGCATTTTAGATAAAAATCAAAATGTTGATATCGGTTAAACGATCATTGCACTACAAGGTGCATACATTTTTTATTCAGTCATTTTAATCATGTGTTTCATTTTGTACTAAAGTTGTTCCTGAATTAGGTTGATCACTTCGAAAACTGCACCTATAAAACTACTTTTAATAATAAATTAATTTTAAATTTGAATCAGTTCATTAACTTTTTAAACGAGTACCTACTTATGTAATTAATTTGATTTTTAAGCTGATAATGCAATGACTATGTTTATTTTGTTTTATTTCGTTTTATTTCAATAGCAGTGTGTTAAATTAAATTTTATAATATCACAAATTCACAATATTAAATAAATTAAAAATAATCAAACACCGTGAAAAATCGTTGATTATTATTTTTTTTTTCTAGTAAGATAAATTGCTGTACAGACCCTTTTCATATAAAATGTTTTTTTTTTTTTTTTTAATTATCTTTATGGGATATTAACAATTGGCACAATGTAAGTTATTTGTCATTCGATTTTTTTATTTTTGTTGTTGTTCAAAGCGAGAACAGATGAAGGGATTATTACGTGCAATTAATTTTCCTTAAAGCAATCAATTTATGTCAAACAGCATTATTTATTTATTATTACTTCTTTTTTTTTTTTTTTTTTGTTTTTTGTTAGAACATAATATAGATTTCTAGGTATATTACGTAGATATCTATCTCATAATAATATGTTTACTGAAAAACATTTTTATCCGCTTTAAATCAAATGCAATCGTTTGATATTGTAATATTAAAGTTAATCAAATTTACAAAGTGTACAGTATACTTTGTAAATTTACTTTAAATAAATGATATTTATTTCAACAAATGTTTAGCCATCACAGGATAAGGGTAATTTTGATCTATCAATAACACGAATAACAATATATTATTAATGAAATACCTAGGAAAGCGTAATATTTGATTAAACAAAATCAAAGATTTTTATTTATTGGGGGAAAAGGATTGATGTAAAAAAAGAGAATGGTAAATAGTAATGGCTTTGACCATATTATTATAAAATATTTAACTCAATCTACACTTTACTAAACACAAATGTGCTATCATTTTATCATAGTTATAATTTCCACATATCTGTGGATAAACCTACTTATAATGGTGTTTAGGTTAATATAATATTATGTTCATCGTTTACTCGTTCTATTATTGTGCTGTTTTACATCATAATTTAAAAACTAATCAATCCTGGTACATAGGATATTTTGATTAGATTTCTATAATCTTTTTTCAATCACTTCTAATTAAATTATTTGTGGTTTGTATATATAAATGCACCATTTAACTAAATTTATTTATTGGTCAAGAAACACCATAAAGTATCTTGTATGTTATGTTATTACTTATAGTATATTTAAAGCATCTAAAATTCTAAACCATAACGCACATAATATTAAGAATAAAATAATATAGCTGTATTCAAACTAAATAACAAAACATTATACTAAATATTTAAGTATTTGATCCTAAATATAGAATTTCCTACTCTAATACTAGTATTTTTTTCAGGTAATAATGTACATTGGTAATTTTTTTTTATTTTACATCAATAATATCAATATAAAAATAGAATATTTTAGATTACTTTACAATTATCTCATACAATTATGTGACCAAAAGGGTAATTTAATATTATTTAAAAATATTTAATTACACTATAATAAAATACTCATTTTAAAAATACCTAATAACGTTAATTAAGTATATAAATGTAAAGAAATATGTATTTACAAATAATCTCACTTACATAAAATCCAAAATTAAAATAACAAACAATAAATGTATCGTTATATATATTATATAGATTCGTTGTTTCATATTAGATCTAATGATTCGATTATTTATTTTACTTGTAAAATATAATTTAAATTAGATGTAAAAAATAATTCAAATTAGATTAATTAATATTGATTTGACATTCATGGTTTTAAAAAATCAACTATAGGCACGTTAAATAACTGTACACCTAACAAACATTTTGAAAAAATAGAATGAGATTTATTTTAGTAAATAGGTATCTAAATATTTTATTTACATTAAAATAAAAACTGTACTATCGGTATTTATTTGAAAAAAAAATACAGATAAATGTATTCCTAATAAATAACAAAAGAAATATTTTAAAAATTTACTATATTAAAATAAGTTCAGAAAAAATATGTGTGTACCTATTTGTATGTATGTAATATAAGCTGGTTGAATTACCTATGTTATATTTTTTAAGAATTTTCCTCTAAACTTAAATTCATACTCTTTTTTAGCTTTTATCAAAGTTATTTTTGTTTGAAAAATGTTAGAACCAAAGAACTATCTTTATTACAGCATATAAGAACATATCTTCAACTTTTTGTAATATGCCATAAAAAATATTTTATTTTAACTTAAACCATTTCTTGATCATAAATTCACTAATAAAATTTTTTTTTAAGCTAAACAATATTAATTCAAATTTCATCGTCCTAGTCAAATACACATTTTTAAAAATTAAAAAATCAAAGATAATATATTAATATAAAAAAACATACTTACTATTTTATGACCATACTATAAATACTTTTCCTTTTTTATGTAAAAATATGATATACCTAATATATTTTTGAATAAATTTGTAAAATAATGTACATAACAAATATCAACCAGATAATATATTAATTGATTTTCTATAAATGAATGGGTATCATGTTTAATACGTTATTAGTCATTTGAAATGGTAATTAACAACTTTTTTTAACAAAATGGGTTTGAAATGAAATATTTACACTAACACATGTATTAAATATAAGCACATTAAGTTTAGTTAGAAAATATATTCTATCATAAAAAATTATTCAAGCTGAGAAAATATCCAAACAAATTCAACGTTTAAGTAGGTATAGTGTTAAAATTATTTTAAACTACAACTATTAGTAAAAAGTATTTGATATTAGTATATTACCATGATAAGTATATTAGTACTACAAAAACAATTTTTAAGTAATTAATTGTTATATTTATAATTCATTATTAAATAAGTATATTATTTGTCATAATTATATAACATAATATTTAGTAATAGCCAGTTGATACCTACTAATAAAATATATTATTTCACTGTATTGTCTATATTATCACATTTAAAATTACATTGCATGGTTAATAAATAACAGTTGTCCCATTACACTAAATGTACATATTCTTATAAATAATCTGCCAATTTAAAAAAAAAACATACAACCCATGTTTTTAATCGAAACGATTACACATAATAAACAATTTTATTAAATAAAGACGTGTTAAAAAGAGCATTGTTGATATATTATAAAATGTTTTACCTTTACTTCACATACAATTTATGAAAATTATTGTAAATAGTTATCTAAATATATCAATTAATTTAATTTTGAATCATCTCATTGGACATAGCACAATAAAAATACTGTGACTCTACTTAAATTTTGAAATTTTGGATATTTAATTGTGTAACCTGGCCGTTGTGCACAATGCACGTCATATAAACGATATATTTGTTTAACCATATGATTCCGTACTACAGCTTAACAATACTATGTCTGGTCAGATTTGTCGAGTGGTTTAATATAAATTAAAGACGCCTATCACATAATATACATTATATATTATGGTCTATATTAAACACCAGATTTTTTTATACACATGAATTATTCAATATAACAAAATTACGGGTTGTAATAATTATTCAGTGGTGCAAAAAGTAGGCTCGGATAATTTACATAACGCGCAAGACATATATTATAACATTTCCTCTGGACAACTGTAACGGGAGAGGTTAATTTTTTGTTCACATTTACTCAAACTACATAACAGTTATGTAAGACTACTTTTGAAGTATGCAACATCAACAGTTTTTAGAGAAAGGGTCGTGCGACTCGTGCCCCAGGGCAGATAGATTCCGGGCCCGCTTTATTTACACTTATTTGGCTAGATATTTAAGTTTAATGATATTTATGTTTAAAACTAAAAATATACTTAATATTTGCTTTAAAATATCTAAATATATATTTATTTTTTTTATTGAAGAAAAAATTAAATAGAATACTAATAATACAACAAACGTTAAAAAAAAGATTAGGTTCGGTTAGAGTGTTTCCCGTTTTTGGCTTTTTCCACAGCAAATTCATCAAATGCATTGATGACACCATTTAAGTTGATAGTATATTGGCTAACTCTTGTTCCACCGCTAGCATTCCTAAGCTTAATAGTCTGTCTTGACTCTTGACACATAGTCGCACGTAAACAATTTTCTACTCTTTTTAGTACTAAGAAAAAGCGTTGTCTACTCCTACACAACTCCTGTACACTTACTCCTATAAGAAAAATTGTGGAAATATCCAGATATTCACATAAAGATTAGGAAATAAATTTTCCAGATTTAAAGTTTTGATGGTATTCAGATAATACCAAGGTGAAAATGTCTTTTCCCAAAAATTAGCTGAATATATCAATTTTAAAATTTGAAGTTTGTCTGTAAAATCAATGATCATGCGTGATCTAAATTTTGTCCTACATTTTTCGTGTATCATTTTAACAGCGCAGTAGCTTTTATTTGAATCTAGTCTATTGTCATTTCTTTACTCAGCAATACCCCAGAAAAACTTTCACTTAGAGAATGAACTTATTCGACCCTAACGGTTAATCATATAATTTAAAAATCACACACACTATCTAATAACCTAAACCTTGGTGGACAAATAGAAATTGAGTAGGTACACCAATTAAAATAATATTTTTTTTTTACCTTTTTCCTAAACACTGAGATATATCTTAATTACAGTTTATTAGTTTATTTTACAATTTACGTGAAGTCAGTTACAGATATTTACTACTTTATGAAATGACAGATGAACTATCTATAGAATAGTTTTAGAATTTAATGGTATATAATATGATCAATGACAACTCTCACATTCACGTACATAATGATATATAAATATTAAATATAATTAAATATATACGTCAACCCAAGTTTGGAATCTCATTTTGGAAGACATAATCTTACACGCTGAACCATACGCTATATTGTTATAATACAATACCTATATCTATATCTGTTTTCTTAAAAACTTTGAATTAAATTTAAAATGTGCTTTATGATGATACAACACTTTAGAACATAATAAAACAGTGAGCGCGACGAACTTAAGCCAATAATGGACAGTATGAGTGAGCTAATAATTAAAAACATAACGATTCAATTAGAAATTGAAATGAATAATAAGACGTGTATTTTATGTTGTTGTAGAAGTAATATTACAAAATAAATCTTCTCATAAAGGCGTCATCTGAAATGGTTTCAATCGTTAACCACGTTATTACGTGACTATTGTTTGTGTCGACATTTTAATACAATAGTATTTTTGTTTCACCAGCTCTTTGAAAACGTCCCTTGGGTAAGCCCTTACCCCGATCCCAACCTAAGACCTTACTGTCATACAAGAATAATTTGTTCACATAAGTAATTCTGCGTCATATAATAAAAGGTTGAGCATTTAGTAAAATTAGTTTTAAATGTTTTTGAGTGTGTTCCAAATGTTTCCGTGTCAATTGTTTAAACCAAATACTTCATACATATTTTTAGGAGAATTCACAATATTAAAGATTATGCATTATAACATAATATTAAAAAGTATTACATATCTAAACCATCTTAAACTAAATATGATAACTAGACGTTTAAAACATTTCTAAAAAAACCCATTAACTTAGCTAAGAGATGATAATCAACATAGGTACTCGTAGTATACCTAAATAAATTCAAAACACGTTCGTTTCTTCAACATTGTGGTATAATTACGTTTTTTGATTTTAAAACATTTTAACTACTTACTATATTAACACATGACATTTTTTATACATTTTATTAAATTCTAATTATGTTTATACTGTGACGCTGCACTTACTAAAGTAAAATAGATATCTACATTCTACGCGACTACGGCTACTGAAAACATAAATGAAACAATTCATTAAGTAACATCATATGATTTTAATAAAAACGTTGGTTAATACTTACCTCCATATTTATTATTTTTAGTCTTTTAGATACTTTATACATTATATTCGTCTAAAGTGGGAATTATTATATGTATTAATATAATGATATTATGATTAATTCATAATAATTAACGTTTGATACTCTACTAATATTATATTAGACAAATAAAATTATGATATCAAATTGGATATCAAAGTTATAGGTCGCTCTAACCTAATAATATTAAAATGATGTTACATGTCTAAAAACTATAAATTAATAATACCACTGAGAAAACTAATTTAATATCTTTTGACATACATTTAGCTTATTTTCAAAGATGGATAATTTAAACCTCATTGATGCTATAACAGACCTAAAAACTGTTACTGCGTCTCTCCAAGCTGCATAAAATAATGACGATCGTAGAGATCAACAACTATGAAAATGATAAATCTAGTCTCATATTAACTATTAAATGTATAATAATTTACTATTAAATAATTGTCAAATTGAACTCATATGAACAATATAACTTTCGTAAACAATTAAAGTATTATTTTTTAAAAGTTTTGTGTAAGTACCTCCCTACATTTTTACTATACCCATATAATATAGTTTGACTTGAAAATAAGATATTTATAAAGCACGTCATGTTTTTGTGTAATTTCTATTTCATAAAATGTATAAGTTATAAATTATTATAGTATTACTGGTAGGTATTAGGTAGTGTATGTAAATATTTGAATTTATATAATTTTAAGTCAAACCACTTTTAATGTTTAAGTCATAAATTAGCGTGAAAATTGTGTTATTTTAATATGTGAGTTACATACCTATTATTCAGTTCTCCATTCAAAGTTCAGTTTCAAAATTGAAATGTATACCCACTTATTTTCTGAAAACGGAAAATTAATTTACATATTATAATATAATAGATATTTATAAATCAAAGTGTATGAATTTAATTTAAATTGTTTTAAAACAAAGAAAATTGTAAAAAGTACATGATCAATAACTTGGAATAATTATTAACATGGTGAATGGTAATGCGTTTTTTGAATACAACTTATTTATTCATTAATTATTTAACCAAATTTATTTATAACCACTTTATTGGTATAAAAAAATATATTAACTTTCGATTATGATAATAATATATACCTAATATTGTAAAAGAAAAAAAATCAAGTAAAATAATAATTTTACTACCCATAATAAATTAGGTACCCTACATATAGCGTCATAACCTATTAATTTATGAAATTTAATTTATTTAATTACACACAGACTCTAAAAATGTTTACACTCAAAAAATTGTAATTTTTTCATTATTACAGTATAATAATGACGTGACACGTATTTTCATGGAAATACACAGACAGAATATAGTTAATGGTTCCCAAAATCTAAGAACTTACGACTTCTTGTAATTGTAATCTAAACATAATCAAATAATATATCTTTCTGTCTTTGTAATTTCGAATTTCAAATTACAACAAGATTTGTGTTGCAAAAATCATAATAATGTGTATATTTGTGGTTTTTATCTGAATAAAAGATTTATTCTGCTTACTGTTTAAATACACATCAAAAATATAATATTATGTAAATATGATTTTTTTTTTTTTAATAAGCATTATTATCTACTAAAAATATTAAAAAATTGTAACTTGTAAGATACTAAATATTAACACATTTTTGACATACAACAAGTTTAAAAAACATTTTTTAAGTAGCTTCATTGAGTACTTTTCTATAAAATATCTTTATGGTTTAGCTATCTAGTTTAACATTAAAATATTAAATGTATTTTCTTTTTAATACAATACAATATATTATAAGTGCTTTAGACCATGTTGAATTTAAATTATTTTAGAAATAATTACCTATTGTTAATAATTTTTAAAAAATATTTGTATCTTGATGTAAATAAGAATTTATATTAAGAAAATATATGACTCACCTTGAATATTTAAACTGGCTTATTTATTAATTATATTTTTATCGACATGTTTCATTACATATTATTTTTTTAATTTCTAACACGATTTTATCTTTAAAATATTTTATTTGGTACCTTTTTTAGTTGGTTTGGAAATTTCCATCATACCACCATTCATTATTTATTAACAAAAAAAAACTAACTCTGCATTGGTATTTAGTACATATTTTCAAATCAGCAAAATCTAAATTGTCAATCAATTAAGTTTACAATTGTAATTAACAATAAATATATATATATCTAAACAATGTAAAATAAAAAATTATGTATTTTCGTTTCTAATCATATAAATTTCAGATTGAAATGAATACAACCACATAATAAAGATATTCGGTAGATATGATTAATATTATGTTTTTAAAATTTAATGTTAATTACACCAACTTTACTATCTATTAATGTTTATTTGTTATTTTTTGTTACTAACGTTGAGATTGTTTGTGGTCAAAAAAACACTATTCAAGGTAAGTTGTATACTTGTATGAAATACTCAAAGGGTTCGTTCGTTCATTTTTTTACAAAATAAACACTGAAATGTATATTATTATTATTATTATTTTATGTATAGCCCTTTTCTAAATATTAAAATATAATGATCATAATATTAATGTACGATACAACAATATAGTGAAAAATGAAAATATAATATTATGAAAATACTATTTTATCTGTCCACTCAAAGTCAAATTGATGGAACAAATAAAACCATTTTATTTAAGTGAAGAAATAAATAAAAAAAATAAGCACACGACTGGTCGACGATTTGTACGTGAACAATAACAATATATTATACTGTTGTGGGGCCGGTCACTGGTCAGATAATAATATTTAAAACGATATTTAACTGCAAACGAGAATGCGGAAGTGTGTACGGGGTTCGCAAATGTCTCTCGAGGGGAATCCCAAATGGAAATTCGAAAAGTTGCCCGTCAGATTTTCACTGTAGAAATGGTTCTCAAATGGCTAAAGTTTGGACAATAAAAATAGTCGTGCGCCTATGCGACTTTCGGGGAGATCGTTAATAGAAATTTCTTACGAATAGGACCTCACGCGCACTATTGACTATTTATCACCTCAACACTCCTACCCAATGTATACTGTGTATTGATGCTTTAAAACTACGAGCGTGACCAAGTTAAAATATCTACAAATATAATAGTTGTATATAACAGAAAACTCATCATACAACTATAAGAACGTGTGGCGTTGCCACGTGCGTATGATGCTTTCGTATATATATTATATAATCATTCAATTCCTGTTATATTGGGAGCGCACATGAGTTGCTTCCCGTAAAAAAGTTAAGTACCTACATAATATACTTATCATCCACGCAATCCATGATATTTAATCGGGAGTTTTAAAACAATCAATAATAAGTAGGTAATTAAATAAATAACGATCGTTTGTTGAATGTATAATATTTTATAATGTAACGAAAAAGCAATTATAAGTACGTGTTGAATCTAATCAACAGTCAATGTGCCCTATAACATAATAAAATATGTAATCGTAAATCAATCAAACATGTCTGTCGAATATTAGGTTTATATTACATTGTTATTTTATTTTCATTTATTTATAATTTTTTAATCCGATTTCGTTGGAAATTTTGGTAGTTATTCACTTCAAGTTGAATATAATTAATTATTCGGGAAACAAAATCCATCCATGTTTATCGTTATTTATAACATTAGTTATTACCTAATATATTTCACAACATTATATCAGAGCTCAAGACCCCCCCCCCTATAAATACACTATGGAGAACATCTAAAAAAAAAAAATGTATTACCAGTCTAATAATAATATAGTAAGACGTAATCCGTGTACATATTTTTTAAGGAGCGTAACTTAGGTAAGTACTTACTAATAAGGTAGATATTCCAGTTATATATTCGCCCATCACTGATACTCCTAACTTACTGGTTTCCGGTTTCCGTACTTTGTAATTATGACTATAAAATATTAATTATATAATAACTAATAATTTGTAATAAAATTATCCCTATAAACACTCTGTAACGGAAATGATGACCTAATTTTTATTTTGTTAAAAAATACACATTACGAGTACATTATATGCAAAATATTCGTACCTATCTACCCTAAAAATATTCTATTTCCTGCCAAGGTTTTTAAAAAGTATTCATCTACTCGGCTGTAATTCTGTGTACTTATATAAAATGCAATAACGGCGTGCATTATACAAATTAATAAAATCAATATTTTAAATGAACAGTAAAAAAATTATGAAGAATCTATCTAAATATAAGCACATATAGACCGGTACTGGGGGCTTCGGGTTTCAAATAAGCACTCTCGGCTAACCCAAATAATTATTTATAACTTCAGAAATCAATAAATTGTATATTGTTGTTTGAGTTACAAATTTTTGCTTAAAAATAGATACTGGCATTTATATTTACCCACTTTCAAAATACAAAATAAAACATATTTACCTATTTGAATGTTATCTTCGTATAAATAGTCGATAATATAACAGATTTTTTTCCTATAAACGAATGAACATTATATGAATAATAATAATTTGTAATAGTTCTCAGGAGAATAGTTTACCAGCCAATAAGG
>VUJU01003173.1:0-16241 GCA_009835225.1 Aphis craccivora | reverse complement strand
TTACGAATTTACAATACATTATAATATTATTATGATATTATGCATTTAAAATTAACAATATGATTCTACGTCTGTTCGTAGATCATGCGGAAAGCGTATTCAATATTATCAGTGTTGGGAAAGATGTGTGCAAAGAAGACGTAGACGATATCGTTATGCCGAAGCTATGTAGTTGTGACCTGTGGGAGTTGTATTTAAATTTTCGAACATAATAATATTAACTTAACCTAATTTTATAAAATCCTGCAGAATGTTCACCCAAAAGAAGTAGCACTTGTAGCCTTGTATAGGTTTTAGCGCTGGTCATAAAATATACAAAAAACACACGTTATTATAATCTTAAAACATATATTATTATAAATATAAATAATCAAAATTCAAAGAATTAACATAAAAAGAGTAACTACGATCGCGTGCCGGACTGACGATGACGCCCACATCACTAATACACGAACGTAGGTAATAATATTGTACGCTGATGTTTGATGGTCATAGAGCAGTTACGTAGAAAAACATAATAATATACTATATGCATATTATATTATATTATTAATATTATAATATAAACAAATATATATATATAAATATCACCGAACAATATTAGACACTGTTTACCGTTTGAATGTATATGTACCTATCTATAATTCATATTTTTCTCCACGAAAAAGTTATTAGGTGAGTTTTGTGTAATTGTTTTGATTGTGAATTTCATTAAAGATATTATTGATGTGGATTGCAATAAAACTATTGAAAAACAACATATTATATTATTTAATCGCGTTAAACATTATAATAGTGTTCATTGCAGCTGATTATTATTATTATTATTATTATTTTAGTCATGCGCAATTATAAGTTTGATGTTAACATTATAATATATTATCCGTCTGTCTAACTCTGGTCTCGGTCTCCGTTTTTTATGATCGTCATAGGGTTATAACTCTGTTATACGAGGGGTCTTGAAAATGTGTTTATGACGTACCTGTACTCTTGGCGATTCTTATCGAAAGGGATTCCGTCTTTTTGCAAGAGAGAAGACGTGTGTTTCTACTTTAATGGCTAAACTATTTAAATTATAAGACAAGGGGTTCTTTGAAATTTGTCGTTCAGGCCAATATTTATTGTTTACACGAAATTCACTATACCGTGTTAGTATATAGGTACTCGTAGTTTAATTTTAAATAGTGGTGAGATATATTATTAAAATGTGACACAATATATGTTTATTGTATATATTATATTATATTAAGATTCCTAATTATTAACAATAAGTATAGTTATTGTTGACAACTATTTGGATTAATTCTAAAAACAATAATATATTATATTGGTTGATCGAACAATATTAATCCAATACATCAACAATGTTTTTAACTATGGTAAGTAACAATAATGATTTATACATAGAATAATACGTTCGTTGATTGATTCGACATTATCAGAATGTGCAACAACAATACAGTATTGTTGAGTTGATACATAATATCTCGTTGGCTCTGTATTAACGAGTATATATTATTGTCATTCTAACATAGTTTTACAACGATATCTTTGCGATTTTTTTTCGGTGCTTATCCTATAGTTGAATCCTAGTGATTTACTCGTCGCCGGGCCTGATCGATCTCGGTACATTTTTCAAAAACTTACTCGCGCTATCATTCGTCATCGCGTCATGAATTATTTACGGAAACACTGCACGTTTACATAATATTATTAATATTTTGACGACGTGCCCATAGCAACAATAACAGCGAGTAAAAACAAAAACGTAATCGAAAAGATTAATTAAAACTCCGCTATGTCGTACGACGAGAAATGAAGCAGATAGAAGCCATAGCAGTATTGTCCGTCGACTCGGACCAAGTTCGATTCACGGTGCTGTCGAACAGGGACGGCAGCGAAGTGGCCTCGTCGGTCGAGACGTTTCCGCTGATGACCGCGGCGAGAAACGCGACTACGTCCGTCGCGGCCGTCGAGCCGGACGATCGGACGGAATGTTCCGCGGTGGCGGCGGCGGCGGAAGACGAGTGGCCGACGGTCCGAGGGTTCGTGGAACAGGACCCGGACCGGATATGGGAGGCGGTGCTGCGGGTGATGACGGACGCGGTGGACAAGATGTGCCGGGACGGGACGCCGGTCACGTACGTCAAGTCGGTGGCCATCGTCAACGAGATGGGCACGCTGGTGGCGTGGAACGCGGTCACCGGCAAACCGGTGCACAACGCCATCCACTGGTCGGACGTCCGGATGACGGCCGGCGGCGGCGGTACGGGCGCGGCCGTCCAGTGGCTGCTCCAGCGGTCCGCGGCCGTCCGGTGTTCGGCGGACAGCTGTCGGTTCGGCACGTTGGACGCGTGGCTGACGTGGAAGCTGACGGCCGGCGCCACGTACCAGACGGACGCTACGAACGCCTCGCACACGGGACTGCTGGACCTGTCCACGCTGTGCTGGGACCGGGACGCCGTGCGGTCCTGCGGCCTGGCCGGCAACGCCTGGCCGACCGTCCGCCGGCCGCACAAGCGGTCCACCGCCGTCATCGTGGTGGGCCGGCTGTACGGGCTGTCCGTGCACGTGACCATGGCCCGTCCCGGCGCCGTGCTGTACGCGCAGGCCTGCTACCGACGCGGCCAGACGGCCGTCACGCTGACCGACCTTGCGGCCATGGCGGTGTGCG
The DNA here is from genome assembly GCA_009835225.1 of Aphis craccivora. NCBI lineage: Eukaryota > Metazoa > Arthropoda > Insecta > Hemiptera > Aphididae > Aphis > Aphis craccivora. The sequence continues at coordinate 13,567 of VUJU01003173.1, read as the reverse complement.
CGCACGACCGCGGCCCGCCCCGGCCGCAACCGTCCCGGGTGGGCCCGCGGCGCGTGGTCGGCTACTGCGAACCGAACGCGGCCGACCGGAAGAACCCGAAAATCGTGTACGGGCTGTTGGCCGTTTCCGGGGCCACTTCCGTCGCGGGCTGGCTGAGGAACATGGGCGTGGCCAAGTCGTGGGACGAGTGCGCGCACGCCTACGAAGCGGCCGCGCCCGCGCTAGTCGGCCTGCACAAGTCGTACATGGTGCCGGCGTTCGGCGGCCTGCCGTCGGCGCCGTACGGGCGGCCGGACGCGCGTCCCGTGGTGTGCGGCATCGGCGGCCACACGGGCCCGGCGCACCTGATCGCCGCGGCCGTGGACTCGATGTGCCACGGCGTGGACGACGTGGTCGGGTGCGCGGCGGCCGGTTCGGCGTCCAAACTGGCGGAACCCCTGTACGTGGACGGGCCGTGCTCCGCGCTGGACGGCCTGATGCGGCGGTTGGCCGACGTGACCGGTCACCGGTTGGCGGTGAACCGGCCCGACATGGCCGTGACCGGCGCCGCCCGGATGGCCGCGGCCGCGATGAACGTCGAGTACGGCGACCGGCACGCGACCGTCCACTACGAGCCGGCGTCGGCGGCCGAACAGCGGTCGGCGTGGCGCGGCCAATGGGCGAAGGCGGTGCGCAGGAGTTACGGCTGGGCGGCAGTGGACGGCCTCGGATTGGACGACCGGTACGCGGCGCAGGACTCGGCCGACCGCCGGCGGACCGGCTTCTCGGCGTTGGCCGACGCTCTCCGTCGCTTCGGTCTGTGGTACGGCGACAGGGTGAACGAAATGCTGTACGCCGTCCGCAGCTATTTCGCGCCCGACGTTCGACCTCGACGGTCGGTGTACGTCATCGACGGTTCGGCCGCTACCGACGGTGCCGCGTGCGAACGGTGAACTTTTATGCGCCACTATTGACGTCAAAGCCGTTTTAATTGTAATAATAATAATGTGTAACACGTCATTTTATGAAATTATAAAACGAAAATTTCCAATAGAGGCGATGTCGAACTCGCGCAGTATTCACTATTATTTATTCGATGTATATAGGTACTCACCATGGGCGTTCTCATGGGGGGGGATATGGGGGATAGATCCCCCCAAGGTTATTTATTTTCTTACATATTATAATATATAGTGATACACATTTTGTCTATACTTTTGGTAACCCTTACGGTTTATCATGTAACAATTTCTTTCATCCCCCTCCATTGAAAAATCCTGAGAACGCCTCAGGTACTTACTATACACTTTTATAAGTACTTAGTACTTACATACGCAATGTAATGATCGGTTTCACAAAAAGACAAATCGCACGCGAATACGCGATCGAGTTCTATTTAACAGTCGCAAATTCAGAATATGTTTAAGTCTGCAGTACTTATATCAACAAGTGAATCTTTTAAAACAACAAAACACGACTTTTTCGTTTAACATGTTTTCCATAAAATATTTTGAAAATAATGGCTGCATATGATTAGCATCCCCCTGTATATGCCATTGATTTAATCTTAAAATAATAATTATAAATATAACAATAACGCACGTAGCCCGAACCACTGATATTATGTTTTGGATGTACAGCGTTATGGTGATAAAAAAATCAACAGGTGAAAAAGTAATGTTTATTACACATGAGTAAACCGGTAGGTAGACATGTGATCAACAGGTCCGTATTAAATCTGTGCAATAATTATAACCAGCAAGTTAAATCAAATAACATGAAAATATATCATGTGGAACATAAAGTTTTTACTCATTGGAAAAATATTTTAAATTATAACTGCAGAGTGCAGAGTGTAATTAGGTTATAAGTAGTTATAACAATTAACAATAATCCATTCATTAAAAATAATTGTGTAAAACATAAAAATGTGTACTGACATAGAATTAGCTATAACATTACAATATTGGGAGATGGGAATAAAATTAAAATGTGGGAAACTTTGATTTTATATTACTAACATATTATAATAAGCAAAATATTATTTGTATTAATTAATCTATCATACAAGAAACTATTATAATCAAAATATTACACTAACCAAATGTTTATTGGAATTACTAAACCTATTATAATCATTATATTTTATTATTTACTAGCAAAATATTTTATTGTATTAATCAAAATAAGATTTTAAGAGACTAACAAACATATTTAATCATTGAATTATATACTATTGTAATCAAACCATATTTAATCAAAACTATACATATAACATAAATATCATATTATATAATAAACATATTTTTAAATGTAAAAGCATACAAATAATGTAATGTATGTCTTGTTTCAATAACTTGTAATCGAACATTGTAAACACTATAATTTTGTAATGATTTGTAACTTAACTATTTTGTATTAAGCTTTGAAAGATTTCTGTCTCTAAGACATAAACATTTTTATCGTGGGGAAGTGCAACGTGCTCTGATATATTATGTATTAAATATAGTATACATAGGTACCCAAACGTAGATAATCAAATATTTATAACGAATATTATTTAATGAGGTCCAGGAGCAGGTGCGTCAGACACATTGGAGTAGGTAAATAACCAAGTAGGTACAGATAGGTGACTCTATGCCTAGAAGCAAACAAAGGGTAAAATTATTAGTCCTAGGGGAAACACCAAAATAATAACAATTGTATACCCATAGTCACCGGTAACAAATACATACAGCTTTCCTTGGAAACGCTGGCGGAACCAGTAATATATTATATTAAAATATAATGTGTCGCGTCAGGGTCATACAAAGAATCATCGCACGTGCGGTTATGACTAAGCCGGAAGTCATCGGTATATGATTGACGCAAAACGTGGGAATACGAAGGCTGCACGCGTACTGACCAGCAGGGACCTGCCGGTACCACCGGGATCCCTGCGCGATATATAGGGGGGGTCCAGAATAGGCACATTTCAGACGTGATCTACCAGAGTTATCGCAAGCACCTCTTACGTCACCTAGTTCAATAATTATATTTTTTGGACTTTGAATATTTTTCAGAGTTTAATAAAATTAATTATTTGGACTTAGAATATTTTCGTAATAATAAATACTTAGAAATATTTCATCAGTCTTTATTTTTTTTAACTACACTACTTCATATACTACATCTATACGATTGTACGTCCGTGGCACGCTACAGTACTATAACTAAAAAAAAAACAAACCATTCAGTCTTTTTTCTAATTACTTTTATTACAATTTTGATATAACATGATATGGATATTAAATACAATTAATATGAATTTTATCAATAATGATTATAGATAGGTACATAATTAGAGGCATATATGTCAATTTACATAATTAATATTATTTTTATTTATTAGATATTATGAATAGGTACAGTAATAATTCTTTATACTTAATACTAATAATTATTTTATATACTTCAAAAATAATTACAGTAGATTCCGCTTAATGTGGGCACGTTGGGACCAGCCCTGTTTGCCCACAAAAACTGAAATTAGTTCAAAAAGACAAACATTTTTAATATCATAAAAAAAAAAAATTTTTACATTTTACACTCGTGAACTCTACAATTAAAAAACTACTTTGTTGTAGACTTGTAGACAAATATCAACTAAAAGTTTTAATTTTTAATTTTATAACACTGTTGTTGTTGTTTTTAGATTCAATAATGCTGTTATAAAATAATTATATGAGTTTCTATACAATTTGTATGCAACATATTTGAATATTTCTTTCTCTTTTTTTCTATTGTATAAATTAAACAGCAGTCAATAATAATTAATACACATAACAAGCATATACATAGATACCAATATACATTACAATACATACATTAATCTGGATTAATATTAATAATAAAGAGTAAAAACACTTACAGTATTAAATTAATATTTAAATTTTTTGGAACTAAAGCCACTCCAAAAATCAAATTATAATTCCACCAATGTCAATACATTGATATTTGTTAATAATATGTCATTTTTTATATCTAAATTGTGTACTAACTATATCGTAATATTATTAATGCTTCAAAATTTTAGTCCCTTAAAAAATTAGATGGATTGTATTATTATAAATGCTAAAATTATAAAAAGCATAAAAAAAGTAAAATAAAATAATTGTATCATTTGATATTTACACAGTAAAACTCCTATACAGCCAATGTATAGAAGAATATTTCAAAAATTTAGAACTATCGACATCTAGACCCTTGGATATTTATAATGTACAAAAATCTACCTCTTTATAGTTGTTCAAATATAGGTGATTCAATATTCAAACATTGTAGTAAAAAAATTTTTGAGTAACAGTTATGATGTATTGATGAAAACATATTTACAAATAAGGCATAAGCACAATAAAAACGTTAAATTAAAAAACAAATAGAAAATTTTCTTGCTATAAACTATTTTATGAGAATTGATTGAAAATTTGAAGTTTACAATAAGTTATAAATAATAAATATACACGAGATATAACAAGCTAATAAAACAATAATAGTTATTGATAGTTAACAAAATTATCAACAAAATTTAAATATAAACAAAAAAAAACACGATAGGTATAATATCCTAGGAACAAGTTGTTTTCATACCAATGCTCTTAAACATAAATTTATTCATACAAAACGAACCCATTAGTAAACTAACAGGTAGTCGCTTCAGCAAACTTCTATACTTAAATTTAATAAAAAAAAAAAAATATAACTTTTCAATCTATATACATATAGGAGACCGCCTCTATTCACTCATTAATGCCCAGACCAAACCACTGAGTTTGGGGACATGAAATTTTGTACAGAGGTTCCTTAAGCAATGTAGGTGTGCATTAAGAAAATATTTTTCAAAATTCGACTTTTAAGGGGGTAAAGAGGGGGGGTTATAAAAGTTTATATAGATTTTATATAGCTGTATATATAGTAGTTAGTCGTAACTACAGTAACAATATAATGCAAAGTGTATATAATGAATTTGGAATTGAGACCTAAATATATAAAGTAAACCATATTCATCACAGATATTTATCCATTTTTATTTTATAATTCGTATAAATTGACCAGTAATACTTAAGTATTTTATGATTATAATACACACTTTCGAATTGTAATGCAGATATTTCTTGATTAATATTGCAGTAAACACTAACACATGGTCTACGAAAAAGCCAAAAAAGAAACTAATACACGGGCAACGCCGTGTTGGGACAGCTAGTCAAAATATAATATTAAATGTGATATTGTTTAGTTGAAAAATTATAAAGTATTTTAATAAAATTTATAACTATTCTGTTATACTAATATAAGTTATACCCATAGAAAAGAATTATCAGATATGTATCCATGGTGAAAATCTAATAATGACTACTGTTGATCTACTGTTTCTTTTGATAAATATCTTTTTATTTTTTAAATATCTATTAATTTTATTTTTATCATTCTGTGGGGCATGCACAAGGACAAACCTATGCAACTGGATTTCAAATTTTAACTTGGAAATACATTTTTTCTTAAAATATTATATTTTATGTACAAGTATAGGGAGTTGGGCGCAGTAGGCGCAGGTACTTACGGTACAGTTTCAAAGTGTCTTGATATGACAAACGGACAGGTGGTGGCGGTGAAGAAGCTGCGTAACACAATGAATGGTCGCCGAGGTGCCAGCTATCATCGGTACTGCGAGATGATGGTGCGTGAGATTTGTCTATTACGGGCACTCAATGACGATCATGTAGTATCAATGATTGAAACATTCAGGCACAATGGTCATGTTCATATGGTGTTTCCGTTGATGCGTTACAACCTTTACAGACATTTGGAGTTAAATGGTGGATCCTTAACTGTAGATGACACCAAAGAGTGTATATATCAAGTGAGCATATTTCCATAATATTATTAACCTAACTTAGTGTTTCTTAATGCCAGAAAAACTGTTAAAGGTATTGAAAGGACTGAACTACATACATGGTCAGAATGTTGTGCACCGCGACATTAAACCAGAAAATATTTTACTGTCAGCCAATGGTGTAATCAAGATCTGTGACTTTGGAGTGTCCCGCATGTTTTGTTCAGACCGAACACTAGATTTGAGCATTGAGATGGGCACTGTCTGGTACCAAGCCCCAGAAATGCTGATGGAATCAACAAAATATGATGCTACTGTGGACATTTGGTCAGTTGGTAAGTGCCCAGTCAACCAGTGTTATGAGGAACAATCATACATATATTATATTATATATTTGGATACTGTGTTGTATTTTATAGGCATATTGATTACGGAATTGATTAGCAAGATGCCTCTTGTCGCTGAAGACACAATTATCAGTCAATTATATGGCATTACAAAAATACTGGGTAGTGATAATTGTGACTTGACAGTTGTAGACGAGTATTTACGCAAACATGGTTTTAGCCTTAACTTAGAGGCTAACCATGCACCACTGTCTCAATCTTATATAGTCTCAAAAACTGCCATGGCACTTCGAAAAGTGTATGCCTGGTGGCCAGGATACCTGATGGAAATAATAACATATTGTCTGCAGTTTAACCCGAATAACCGTAAAAATGCTGCACAGTTACTAGAAATGAAGTTTTTCACTGCCGGAACATTTTTGTTACGCTTTAATAAAGAACTGAAAATCATGCTGGATAATGACAATGCAAGATACCAATAAACAAAATAACTGTTTATCATTGTACCACAAGACATTGCAAGAGTCAACTTGTATAGTATAACTATTGTTATTCAACAAATCTCCACTTTGTTGGTTGTGTACACTTAACAATGTTGTCTCCACAAAAGCTATTGAATGTAGTTTCTACTGGCAATCGAAGAATTTCCCTCTCCTCTTGAATTCGGAATGAAAACGTAGATTTGGATGTTCCGATAAAATATCTAAAAAAAAAATCCAATTTTAAATTTTTTAAAGATTAACATTAAAATAAACAGAATAAAATACTCACTTTGCTTGAGAACATATTATTTGATCTATTATTGCTACCCCACCATCCAAAACATTATTCAAGGTTCTCTCATCGGCTTCAAATTTAAACACTTCATAAGGTTGCAAATAATTATTAAGTTCTTCAAATTCTAAAATAACAATATAAATTATATTAACATGGCGTTAAACATTATGGTGAGAATAAATCAATATTAAAAAGAAATATTTACCTTTCTTTGAAGCGTCAGTTGCTATATAAATTGTTTTAATATTACTCATTAAACTTAGTTTCTCTATTATCTGTTTAGCTGTATTATTAATACTAGGTACATCACTGGGATGGCCATACAAAAAATCTCTGCGACGCAAATGTGCACACAAGTAATCTTGTTTTAAATTTTTTTTCTTAAATTCCTTAGCAATTTCATGCAGGTTGTTACTAAATTGCATACTTTTCCTAATTCTCCAATACTCTTGTCCACCATAATAGTTGTGCAATGCTAGTTCCGCATGGTCAAATATAATAGTTCTAATATAAAAAAAAAAAAAAAAAACCTTTTAATTAATAATAGCTATTGTATAATATGACTTAATTTGAAAACATCACAATTTTCATTAGAAATATCTTAGTTTCTATTCTGTATTTTCAGACAGAAAAGAAACAGTATAGGGGGTAAATAATATATAGTTATAGGGGAAAAATAATATCACAATAAATAAAACCACTATTTAGAATTTACCATTAATATTAACTGAATTTGTTATACAACAATTTTTAGAACATTGTATCTAGTAAGTATTATACTTGTTTTAAAATATAAAACTCAATTAGAAAGTTATACATTTTATTTATATATTAATTAAAAGTTTACTAATAAGTTTTTAATTTAAAAATATAATAGCTTGGTAAACTGATTAAGTGCCTTCACTGGAAGACTTTCACTATACGTAATTCAAGTCATACATTGTTCATCACTCTTACCTATTGTTCTACTTGTAACAGATTATACATTATGTTATGAAAAATAAAAATAATAACAATTAATTTAACAAATTATTGAAGTTTTTTGTTCCATAGTGGTATCATAGACTTAATGGAAATGGTTTAACTTAATGAGTTTATTATTAGCTAATTTGATTTGTGTCAGTTATAAATAATCATAATAAATAAATAAATATGTGTAACACAATATCTTCTTATTAAATTATTCAATCTATTACCTTGGTTCTAACTCCTTAACGATGTCAGCTAATAGAGTTGAAATTCCTTGAAATGATATACATAGTGATTTGGTAAATGTTAGGTTGTTTAAATTCCAAAATTCTTTTTGAACTTGACCTTTGCAATTGGCTATTTCCCATTTGTCTGAAAAGTCTGGATATTGATCAAACGACTTCAAATTAAAATCTTGTAACGTAACTTGGGCATCCAAAGGTCTTAATCCGTTCACTAATATGTTAATGTACATATAAATATAATATTATACTCATTTATAATTTAGTTTAAAAAAATGTATTATACTTTGAAAAAATTCATGTAATTCAACAACTGGAACAATATTTTTAATAGAATCTACATTGAAAAATAGACTCCATGGAACACGGTCTTGCACAAGATTTGATGATCTCCAATGATACAAACGATGCCATGGTGGCAACACCTACAATGACAATTTAACAATATAACAATTATATCTATTGCATTTTGTAAATGAAAAAAAAAATATGTTTACCAAAATCCAATGATAATCAGACACTTTATTCATATGATGTATAAAAGATGCCATTCTTATGAACACATCACGGCGTAAATTAAACCCTTCAGGCTTGTTGACATCATACAAAATATACCTAAACAAAATAAAGTACCTCCACCTATTATTTTATAAATCAAACATTTACACTAGAAATCATTAAAATATTAAAAATCAATTTATATATTTATAATCATATTTTAAAACTAGCTTTTTGAATAGTTTTTCCTTGCAAACACCACTGATCATTTAGAGAAAATGTTCATCAGTTATAGACGACATCATTCATATTTAGCATTATAACAAGGGAAAAATAATATGTTCATTTACAACGTAATTCATTGACAGCTGAAATAATCTATGAATTATGATGATTATATTTTAATCCAACTTACCGAGGCAGCGTGTTGAGTACAGTATGGCCGGCCAATGTTTCTCCTTCGTCCGACAGACTGTTGTCATCGGCGCACAACAGACACTCGAATTGAACTGCAGTCCACAAAACTAACAAGCACCAACACGCCGAGTCCAGATGCATGTTTCGTAGTCGGCTTGAAAGATTTTTAAATGTTAAACTTACTATTCATCACGAGTCACTGTATGTTATACGGACAACAGCACTAACGCCACACTGTCGTCCGACAAAAGTAAATAGGTAATATGGCATATACGAATCAATGAGTCTCTAGTGCTCACATATATTATACTCGGGAATTTACAGCGGCCATTGGTTCCGTTAAACGTAGAAAATAGAAATTAGAAGAAAGAAGAGCGTAAAAGAACACAGAACAGCTAAATGCTAAAACCAGCCGCCGGCGGTTAGGCATCAAGCAGCTGCCGCCACAGCGGAGCTCGGTTACCAAAAAATTAAAATAATAATATGATTATCTTTCTCTTATCACGATATCGTCGTGACTAATGATAATAGATAAAAAAAATTATCAGTGGTATTATCACTCACGGGTCAGCAATTTGTACAATTATTATAATTTATTAATTTATAGCTGTTGCTATTGTTGTTCACTGAAAAGTGTTGTGGTCTTGTTGAATGTGGACAAGATGAGTAACCTTGAATTCACGAGTAGATCATAGTTGACAATTATTTCATTATTTATTATTATTAGACTAGCAGTAAGCATAGATATTATTGTAAGAATTATATCATAATAATTATTATCCAGTGCTCGGAATGGACAACTTTTTGAACCGGAACTCTAGCTCTACATATGTATTGTTATTAAATACACGTAAAAATATATCTTTAGTAGGTACATAAAAACAAGGGAATGAAAATATTTTAAAATTATTAAACTTAGAAACTTTAAAAATACGTAGTGATTTATCATACAACATTTTTCTCTCCAAATTGTTGAATAACGAGATTGATGATTCATTTTTATTAAGTCAATTATACTTCAAAGTTAATAAACACTACATTCGCAACAACCACTTATTTTATATTCCTCACTCGACTAAAAAGTGTACGTCAAACGACCCAATAAACATTTTAATATATTTCAGGTAGCCTGCGAGCGTTACCTCCACAATATTATTAGTATTATCTATAAACATTGACCTCCAGGAACTATCCGCCACTCACTTGCGAGCCACACATTATCATTGATTATATTTTATCAATGTTGTTGCTTACATAATATTATTGTAATATTCAATATTGTGTAATAATATTATATTATAGGTATATAGTCATTATTATACTCGTCAATTGTTTTTCTAAATTAGTTATATTGTTTTCATGTCAGACATAAACATCATAATCATCTCCATACAGTAAAATACGTATTGTCAATATAAAATAATTTAAATTTTCTTTATTATCTTATGAATTTGTTATTGTCAATATACCTAGTTTCAATAATTTTTTTGTTTTTTCAAAAATGATAACCACTAACCAGTAATGTTTCTATTACAGAAAAATACAAAAATATTATATTACGCCATAACGTGCAGTTGACATTAACGATTGAAAAATAGCGATATTATGAATGTAGTTTTTGAGTTTCATCGAATGCAGCCCTTGTAAAATATGTCTTAAACTCGAATCGCCGTCTTCGCACCGTACTGACGTTGGATTCAATAATAATGAAAACTCTAATATTCTGTTGAGGATCAGATCGTACGTCTGCAGTTTGAGTGTTTTGACAGCAATATTTTGGATCAAAAATGTTTTGCGGTAACGGCTTAAGGAGGCTATGTATTCAAACGCGTAGCATACATATACTGTCTTATAGAAAACCTAATCGATTTTCGTGTACCAGTCACATACCTTTTCCCGTCTATAAGTACCGGTATCCACTTGTTACCAAAAATGGGAGAAATCGTCTGCAGTCAAGTGAAAGATATTTTAGGTATATACTTATTACTTATATTATAGAAAATAGATACTAAACATTTTTTTCTTATTCTAATTGGAAACATTTTTGTTTTAATTCAGTGTTTCACCTGTTAACCGTCTTCCATTACCTCCAATAGCGGCAATAGTGTTGCGTCCAGTAGCCAAGTTTTTTGCTATGATGTTAGGAATACGTATTCGACGCTGGTGGACAAAACTGAGTGCAAAGGAGAAGCAACAGTTCTGGAATAATGTACACAAACGTCGAAAGCAAATAACTGCTGCTGTAGCTAGTGTAATTGGTTTGTTTCTTGTTTACTGTGCTGCTCACATGGAGTTTGACCCAATTACTGGTAAACGTCGATTAATTCTGTTTACACATCAACAAATGGTAGAGCTGGCGAATTCAATTTCCAATGAAATATTGAGTGAAAACAAACAAGCTGTGTTACCTACGTCACATCCGCTTTACAAACGAGCTTTATCCTTAGCAATGCTTGTAATAAATGCCAATAAGCCATATGACCGCTTACAAAATCGAAAATGGTCTTTGATAGTTGTCAACGATCCAAGAATTAACGCTATGGTTTTGCCAAACGGCATGATAATAGTCTTCTCTGGGTTACTATATACTGCTAATGACCAACAAGTAGGTGTTGTTTTATCACATGAAATTGCACATTGTTTCCTTGATCATCATGCAATACGTTTGAGCCGAGAACATTTACTTGAAATACTTTGGCTTGTACCACTAACTATAATGTGGGCTGTGTTTCCAGTACCAGAAGCTATTTTAGGTTACTTATTTGGTCATTATTTTAAAAATATAGCAATGTTGTTGCCATATGAACGTGAACAGGAAGTCGAAGCTGACAAGTATGGTTTGATGCTAGCAGCTAATGCGTGTATTGACGTTCGCCAGGCACCAATTTTCTGGAGAAGAATGGAAAAGCTTGATCCAAATAATAAAGAAACATGGTGGTTGTCCACACATCCGTCTCATAGTAAACGAGTCAAATATATTGAAGATCTTTTACCATATGCATTACAATTAAGACAACAAAATGGATGTCCGTCCCTAGATAGAAGTTACTGGTCAAGATTCTCATTGTTTTAACAATAATTAAGAATTGACAATTATTGTAGTCTAAAAATTATGAATTACTTTGGTAATTACTAATTATGTTGGTGCTTTTAATTATATAGCTTAATAAACATAATTTTGTCATGAATAATAATCATGGTATTTTTATAAATTTTAAATCATTTGTGACATTTTATGTGCATAATATAATTCTAAATACTTACCATTATACTTATATAATTATTTAAATTGTAAATTGTGAAATACATTGTGAAACTGTTGTATAGGGCTTCGCCCATTAATAAATAAGATATATAAATATAATATAAACTAATGTTACCATTATTGACTTTTGTTTTGTAATTAATAATAATTATTATGTGGTTTTAAACAGGGATTTTGATTTTAAAAAACAATCCTACACACACCATGATTCTACTATAACACCTAGGTACTAAAGATGATGAGATGTGTACATTTTTATAATACTTACATAAACAATTAAAGATTGTTAACAAATTGAATTTATAACATAAGTTATCTTTGTATAGTTTTTTTTTAAATTTAGGAAGTTTGATGTTTTGATAGATAATACTAAACAAACCAATACAATTTGTTGTCTAATGTTTTTTTGATATGAGAAAGTAACAAAGTACTTATTTAAATTACTATTGTAGTTAAATAGGTAGGTAAGTTTTAATTCATAATAACATGAATACACAACATCAACAACACTTTAATATTATACATTCACCTTCATGTATAACAACAAATGTTTTATTATTAATTATCTCAACTAAAAAAATAATAAATCTTATATTATAGCATCACATAAAAAATCACTAAACATTCATTGAATCAATGATGATTGATAAGCTATATGAGTATATGACCCTTAAATAAGACAAGTGGTCCATGGTTGTTCGGTTGAATCTTAATGGATTGTAATTAATTAATTTTTTATCCAATGCATCGACTGAGCAGATTAAAAATTAATATTAGTTTTAAAATGTTATATTTCAGTTCAGATATATATATATATAATATTAGGTACTCAGTGCTTTGATGTCCTATATGATAAATATAATACATGTAGCATGCCGCACGTTTGAGCAAAAGTAAGATAAAGTGTTTGAAGTAGATTAGTTGAAAAAATAAAAGCGATGAAATATTTCTAAGTGTTTTATTATACGAAAATTTTCTATGTCCAAGTAATTGAATACCTAAATTAAACTATGAAAAATATTCTAAGTCCAAAAGACACAATTATTGAACTAGGTCCTTGAGTGACGTGAAGGTGCTCGCTCTAACTGGTAAATCACGTCTGAAATGTGCCCATTCGGGACCATATCGTCCAGAGACTCCCGCGGTACCGGCAGGTCCCTGCTGGTCAATGCACGTGCATCCGCTCAGCGCTCTTACC
>VUJU01003172.1:0-28655 GCA_009835225.1 Aphis craccivora | reverse complement strand
TCATTTTAATCAGCCTATTTGCGTTTTATTGGCATTGCTCACCGTACAAAACATACATTATGTACAATTGTCAACGTTACTACACTTGATGCATAAACAATATGTATAGCAACAAAAACTGTGACACGAGAATTTTATATATTAGATGTTTTGTACAGTGAGCAATGCCAAGAAAACACAAAGGGGCTGATTTGAGCCGCAGTACAAGTAAAGCTCGAAATTTGCGAAATAACAGATCCGAAAGAACAGAAGAACAAATCCAGCTACAAAATACTGATGCACGTGTCAGAATGGCGCAATTGCATCAAGAAGAGCCAGAGGATACACGAGCTGAACGCAATGAAGTCAGAAGATTAGAACAACGACAATCACGCCGCTTCACAGTCAAAAGACGAAGAACAAATGACCAACAACGACAACAGGTACATCGAGCATTTATATCTGATTCATTCCCGCGTCTAGCATTCCAGTATGAGCCCGATATTGAATATTATGCTCATTCAAAAGTGGTAATTGGTGCTATGGACAAGGAATGTCCGCATTGTTATGCTCTGAAATTCAAAAATGAGCCAGCTGGGATGTGTTGCGCGTCAGGAAAAGTGCAACTACCTCAAATTGAAACACCACCTGAACCAGGAAATTATTTATATGGCAAAACAACGTTTGCCGGGTCAGCTAGTTTATTATATATTTATGAAAAATATTTTTTAAGAATAAATTATAGTTTTTTATATTATACCTAATAAAAAGTACAATTCAATAGATAGTGTTTAGGTGTAATATTTAGTTTAATAAATAAATAAATGTTTCACATAAACAATTTATTGAAAGATATATATTAAATTATATAATTATTACATTGTGAATTGTTGATAAATCGATAATAATTCATAATTGTGTAAATAACCAATATAGGTAGTCATAATAAGTAGGTACCAGGAAGTCTTATAAGTTATAAAATATAAAGTAACAATATAATACGATAACAATTTATTGAAAATTCGAGAAACAAATCATAACTACCTAATTATATTAAAATTTAAAATCTGAAAGCAGCTTTTTTGACCTACACGTTTTTCGAACGTGAAGTTCTCCTATAAATAAATTATTATTTTTTTTATACTCATATTTTGTCTACTGCAAGAATCAGCACTCTGCTTTTATGTAAAATGTGTGGTACTGTGGTATATTTATTGGTTGCCAATTCATTACATATTACGTAATTCAATAATACTAATAAAATATCATATTATGTGTTATTAATTATAACGAACGAATATGAAGCTTATTACAATATGTCTTTATCAATTCATTAAAATAAGTTATTAGGTACAATAATTTTTTACTTCAAAGAGTTATTTAAATGTATTATACGATGTGATTTTTGCTTATATCATCATTTTTACACTTTTCAGTCCAGTCATCTCTACAATATAATTAAAAATCAAATATGCTTCCGGTTTTTGGCATTGCATGATTTATCGATGATTCATAAAGTTATAACGTAATTCTTGTAAGTAAAATATCAACATATTTATAATTTTTTAATTTCAGCTAAACATAATTAACATAACTATTTATAATAACTAAGACTTGGAATTTGCAGATGCAATGTTGTTATTTTTCTAGTTCTTTACAACAGCTCAGTTTGGAGTTACGTATTTAGCCTTTAGGTGATTCTGATTAATTTAATGTAAGTTTTTAAAAAAATAAACAAAAATTATTTTAAGTCTTGGAATATTGTAATTGTATTAAAGATGCAGTATTGATTAAAATATCATCTAAGTTTGAATTTTGAGGCAATGTCTTATCATCATTGAAATTAAAACTTTTTCGTTGAGACTAAATTTTTATCAAGTTAATTGTTGTAATAAACTAATATTCAGTATTAACCATAATAATATAATATAATAATTATAAATCCTATCTACCAAAAAAATAATATTATTTTGTTAAATCGTCTCTTCTTTAGAGTACCTAATTATGTTATTTACAATATATTGGTTTTTACATTAGTTAAATTATTACTTTTTGTTATTTATATACTTAGGTACATAATATAGTACCTAATAGTATTGTATAATATAGCCATTAGTCTAAAGCCCTAAACTATAAGTAGAGCCAGTAGTCAGTATAGAGGTATTTCATATAATATAATATACTTCAGTATCTTAATATCAATAATAACCTATAGGCTATAACCACTGTATTCTTTATTATATGTTATTATTGTTTTATCTTCAATATTTATTTTGTATTTACCTCCTTTTTTATCAGATCTAATTATTACCTATTTAAAAAAAATATCTTCAATTTTTTCGGTTTGATAGTTATTGACTGTAAATTTTATCTGATTAGTATTAGAGATTCAAACCAAGGTATTAGTCATTACAATTTATATGCATTATAATTTATAGCCAATTGCATATTGCGTAGTATTATAATAAGACTATAGGTATACATAAAAACATTAATGTATTTTAAATTTGATATATTAAATATGTTAATTCTGGTAAATGACATTATTCGTGGAGAAGTTCTTGTTTTTTTTCGAAAATAACAAACTAAAAATCCATGTGATTATTTACTTGTTCTTAGTGACGTCTTTTGGTATTTTTTTTTTTAGTAAAAACAACGCTTTACATTATACACCTATATATTATATATTATGTCGTCATACGCCTTTCTATATACCTACGTCACGTAACTATCCAGTATTAAAATTATTTAATAGTGGATAATTTTGTTTTGCCAAAATTGTTTTTTATAGAATCTTGTATTTATCTGCAGAGACTTATTATTATTTATAATATAGAAGGAGAAAAAATTGGTATGGAATTCTCGTTTGTCATCGCACAGCAGTAGCTCTTACAAGATATACATACGTAGGATACTGGTTTTCTTCCTAGAAGTCTTATTTCCACTGTCCAATGCAGACAAACAACCCCGTCGTTCCCTCCTCCCACAACCACAGAAGCAAGACCAACAACAACTCCTCTGTTTCCCGCGACAAAAATACACTATAACTGCACAACGACGAGTCGTTATTTCTATAAATAACCGCATTTGCATACATTTATGTTGCACACGTTTCCTCTTCACTTCTCTCCACTCGCTGACGGTTACGCCTGTTTAATATATGCATTCCAAACATACGTATTATCGATATAATATATAATATGTATGTGCGCGCTAACAATATTCTCGTACCTACCACCTAATTCTATTTAAACGTTTTCAAAGTTCACTAAATGATTTTATTGGTAGAAAGTGACAGTGTGTATTTGTGTATTTATTGGAAATATTAAAAAAAAACTCAATTGAAACCTGATTTATTACCAATTAATAATAATAAAAAAAAATTGAGTAGGTTAGGTTTAAATTTAAAATTACAATACAGAATAGTTTAGTATTTACTACATTTCCAAAACAAAATATAGATAGTATAAAATATGCTTTTTGGAGGTAGGTATTTTAGTACTTGAATAAATGTGTTATTACTTATTTATTATTATCAACTTAAGTTCGAGACAAACAAAAATTTAGTAAAATATATATGTAGATAATTTTGTAAATATTAATACCTAAATATTTATAACTAACGACAATTTAAATTTAATAACTATATAGGTAGTTATAAAACATGTGAATTGGAAATTGGAATAAAAGTGAATTTGATAAAGTGTAGTTTTAACTTTTAACTCTTACAATAATATATTATCTTATAATTACTTATTGTACAGATTATTAATTATTATAATTTAAATTATAAAGAAAACAATATAATTGGTGAATAATGTGAACTGTTAGAAATGTAGGTAACTTTGTAAACAGTAAAAATTGAACATTTAAGCCAACAATGGAATGATTAACTTAGCTCATCATAAAAGAACTTGGAATTGAAGGTAATAATATATTTTATAGTTCAGCTGAAATCCACAAGGTTGTACTTAAAGTAAATAATTTACCTGCCTACACATATTAATCTTGGAATCTATGTATCTTTAATTATATAATAAACTTGGTATGAATTTTAGCGAAAATATTCAATGTAAAACATGAGACATATTGAAACATGCTTTCAATTATAAAGAGCGAAAACCTCGATGGATAAAGCATTAGGTTATAGTATAATAATTAATAAGTAGGTATATAACATACAATTACAATCATAATAGTACATAGGTATAGATTACCGGTGGAAAATTATAGTTACTACCTACCTACCGCATTATAATAGCATAATATTCATAGTTATCCATAATTGTATCCAGGTATATTTTTAAGATATAACAATAATATTGTTAACTCAAGTGCGTACCTATACCTATATCGTATAATATATCTACTGTGACTATACTATACATCAGGGATGGGCAACTCAAAGTAACTAGCGGGCCACTTTTAAGTAATTTAAAATCTAGCGGGCCGCAGTGCATAGGAGAAAGCAAAAAAAAAAAGAGTTCTTCAGATTTACTAACATTTATTTTTATCTTTATTTATTTATAATTTATATTTTATATTAACAATTATCATTTAATGTGATACTTGAGGATGGGGTTTTTCAATAGACAATTTAGTAAAATCCACACAATTTGAAAATGTAGCACGGGCCAGATAAAAAAGGTACGCGGGCCGCCAGTTGCCCATTCCTGCTATACATATACAGATGCACATTAAAGGGTATGGCTTTTAGGTATTATATACTATATAGGTACTATATAGTATATATTATATGGCTATATGTAACTATGTAAGACATTGAGTTTGTTCTTAGGTGTGCGTAAAAATGAATTTATCGATGGTTTTTTATTTCTAATAAGACGTGTAGTTGATCGCTGAGGATAGGTAGTGATAGGTAATTATACACATAGTTGTCGGAAAACGGCAGTCCTATTGTTCTTTTATTGTGGCGAGATGAATAAGGAATGCGGATCAGCAGAGACTGGCGACTTCGCGCGTGGAGGTCGGGACAACCACCGCGCCGTGTCGTTGTATATATTATTATTAACACACACACACACACACACACACTTACACAAGCGTCACTAGTCAGTACTCGAGTGTTGGGTTTTTTTTATACCAGTGTATAATATTATAAGAGAGTGTGTGTGCGTAGACGATCGACGGGATTTCCCGACCGAAATTCTCTCGTTAATAAACATGCATTTGGTATTATAGTCGTCGCGTAAGACTGAGAGAGAAACATTTTTGCGTACTGGTTTTATAATTTTTTTTTTACAAGAACTGAGTTTGTATGTTTTGATCGTTTATTTTTGACCGGTCACAGAATACAGATTGTTATGATATTATGAAAACATAAAAAAAGAGTAAAAAATACAACAATAACAATAAAAACAATAATAAATTGTTCCTAGAAGAAATCTACGTTTAGGGTTATGATTTATGTCAATTTAATTATTATCTACTAATTATTAACTATACGAATTTCGCTAATTATAATAATCGTTATAATAACTGCTCTAAATTATTTAATTATGATATACCTATTAACATTGATTATAAATAGGTACTGAAATACTATATTTATAATCATGATACTATTAGTATTAGCCATTGTACATTGTAAAACATAAAATATTGGGAATACTTAAAACTAAAATATTAATGATTCCGTAATTTAATTTAATTTTTTTTTTTTTTTATCGAGTACACCTTTAGAACACTATAAAATAGTCGTTTTAGTTTTTAAAACCTTCTGTATTATCTTTAATAATTGAATGATATTTCGTGTAATGACAAGGTACGATTTTTATTTTTGGATGTCAGGTTGACTGAAATATAATATCACGTACCTATGCTTTATAATAGGTTTAAGACTCCAAAATGGTCAGTATCAGCCATAAGACATAAGCATAAACTTTGGGTTTATATGTTACCCATGTTAGTTTACATAATATTCCATTTCACACCGGGTCTATATTCTATATAGTAGACCGTGCTAATGATTGCGTGGCGCGCGACTTTATTATTATAGTGTCACACAAAATGCGTTGACGACCGCGTGGCGACGTCACGGTGCATGATGACGACTGAATAATGATATGTGCTACTGATTTGCAAATTGATACGGCCATTATCAGTTTTTAGATTTTAATTTTTTTTTTTATTTAACCCCGGAGCTGAGTATATAATTTGTTTAGGTTAAGAGGACGCCATACCTGCATGTGTTGTCTCTGTCTTACACACGCGTAACATGGTTAAAAACTGTTTAGCGCGAGACAACTGTACTCCCTCGATATTTATATCAAAATTACCAAAATTTTAAATCGCATTGAGAAGAACTTTACTTGTGTCGTAGCGTTTTATTTTTTTTTGATAGTGGTAACCAATAATTTTTAATAATTAAATGAAAAAACCCCAAAGTTCTCAAACCGATAACTTTAATTGTATTCATGTAATCAAAAAAATTAAAACGCTACGACACAGGTAAATTTCTTCCCAATGGGATTTATAATTTTGGTAATTTTGATATAAATATCGAGGGAGTAAAGTTGTCCTGCGCAAAACAGTTTTTAACTATATTACGTGTATATAGGACAGAGACAACACATGCGGGTATGGCGTCCTCTTAATGGTTTATAATACGTTTTAAATGTAAAATATTTTAATTAATTGTGCGCGTACTCCTGCAACCCTGCAATAGTTCAGTATGTTCAAATACTTAATTAAATTTATTCTATAGATCAAAAGGAAATATTTTGATAATATTCATAAATTTTACTGAAGTATAAAATATAATTTATCTATACATATTTACAATTATTTATTATTATTTTATAATATTTATTATTTGCTAGATTAGATATAATGTGAATCTGCAGCATGATATATTATTGATAGGCTTTAACTATAATAGTAGGTGTATAGTGTATACTGACATACCTACTGTACATGGTTATGGATAATCATTTTGATTAATATGGACAATCGCCAAGGACTATCCAGGTACCTACTATAGTAACTAGTGAACAACTTACTATAAATACATTTTTATTGACATATTATATGTTAATAAAAATTATTATATAATATTTGAAATATTACAAAAACTTTATATTCCTTAATGTACATTATTAAAATAAGCGGGCAAGTGGGTACCGCTCTGCTGTACATTAGGTGCCGTGTGGATCATTATTATATATTTTAAGAGTGTTAAATTTGAATCCAATGGAATTTATCATTGTATACGAAAAACGATTCTAAACGAAGATGATTTGTCAGCCTAGGATATAATTTTCAGTGGTTGGTGAAAAAGGTGGTTTATGTTTTAATGGCCTGAATACATCAAAATTTAAGTTTTTTTTATAACTATTATAAGCTAAACTTATGGAAAATCTTGTATTAAATATTCAACTTTTAGCTACTTGTATAAACATTTTTATGAATTATACCTAGAAAATAATTTGCAAATATTCATGGTTTTGACGAATTTTCGTCGATATTTGATATTCAAATGCTAATAAAAAAAAATTGTGTATATGTATTCTTGTAATTTTTTAATCACTATAAGAAGAATTTATGAGGAACTTTGTATTAAATTTACAAGTACTTTGATAGGGCCAATAAAATTTTATCGACACTTCAAAAAAAATTTTCAGAAAATTTAAAAATTTCAGTTGTCTGTAAATAGCTCAAAAAAAGTCAAAATATTTTGAAAATTAAATCATGTAAAAAAAATGCCAATCATAATAACTGGTAAAATTTTCAAGTATCTACGACTTATACTTTTTGAATAATAACAAATATTTAAAATCGTTAGAGGATAAATCGTTATCATTACGCTATTCCGTAAAAATTTTAAATTCAAATGCACTTAAAATTTTTCCTATAATGATGCTTCGAGTGCACCTTTTTCACTTACCATTCGAAATGATATCCTAGGCTGACAAATCATCTTCGTTCAGAATCGTTTTTCCTATCATTGGATTCAAATTTAATACTTCTATAATATAATATAATAATAGGAATTATTTGAAACCATGTTATTGAAAAATAAATAAGGTTACATAATCATACTTGATGATCATAGGTGTGCGCGCGGGGTGTGCAGGGTGAACAGCTGACCTAACCAAAGTTAACGCAATACGACCATTTATCCCAAAGTAATGTTAAGTTCAAATATATTGTGGTCTTTCAATGTTATTTTCATGCAAGTTCAATTTAATGCTATATACAGTTTAGGGGGTGGGGATAACGGCAATGAGACGACTCGTTTTTCATAACATATAATGATAATATGGGAGAATCTACGCTCCAGTTATTCTTATCTATCTTAGTGCACCCTGCAAACAATTGTGACAGCAATTTTTAATTGAAAAATTATTTATCTACCTATTTAAAACCTGATAATCAGTCATTCATTATCGAATGCATTAATATATTCTGCATTATTTATTATCACTATTATATAAACAGTGGCGTAAATTGGCCTCGATTTCTGGTGGTGCAAAGAAATATTTTGATTTCTAACCTACCAATACTAACTTAATTTGAAAATCTTATCCTAATAACCATGTTTTATTTTATTGTTATGATTAATAAATAAGTATAGACTAATTTTAGTAGTAAAAACTGTATTATATAACATTTTTTTTATTTTAAACTAAGTCGACGTCTTCTTTTAAAACTTACAGGTATAATTTATATTAATTATAAACCTATTTGAAATAGGATTTAAGATATTATATATATATATATACAAACCAACAGTTGCACGAAAATTAATTTTTTTTTACCTATTCGTAATTTGTAAAACAAATGTATACTTTTGAAATTAGAAATTATAGGTAGGTATACAACTTTTATAATTTTCTGGTGGTGCAATAATATCAACTTGCACTACCACATTTCAAATGTGGTGATGGCGCAATTGCTACATTTGCACCACCCAATTTACGCCATTGTGTATAAAGACAATATCTCTTAGGTCTCGAGGAAAAACTAAAGAAAGGTTTAAGGCAATTTTTATTATATTTTTGTCGAATGTAAGTTTTCTAGATAAATTTTTGTCTAAATTCTCCTATAGGTACCAATCATTTAACTTATTAAATTGTAGTATAACAAGTAAGTAGTATCCTCTACAAAATAATTCTGCACACTGTGTGCACAATTATTGCGCGTGCCTATGTTGGTGAATCATTATGTTTATCACTTGACGTATATTATAACATAATGTGGACTTCACTATAGTTTATATAGAACATTAAAACTTTCTAAAGAAAATGTATAGTTAAAGATTTTTTTAATGCACCAAAAATATAATTAGGTAGTTTCAATAATATTTAATATAATGTGGATACAAATTAAAATACACATATATTAATTATATTTTATAACGTATTTCTATACTTTTATACAAATTATAATTTCAAAATATAATTTATGAATTTATGATACAATATAAATAATTTATTAATGATACGTTCATTAATGTAAATAATAATACACAGTTTCATTGTTGAAGTTGAACTCATGTTATGATAATATGATTAATGTATGAGTTCAAGGCTTTTTAAAACCTTCACCATCAACAACTGCAAATTACAATGATCTATGTTTTAAATGACTTAGTGTAGGTTATAAATACTGAAATTTTAAACCTATTTTAATTTATAGTATACTATTACCAATATAAACATTTTTTTAGCTAAGATGTCCAATATTTATCACCATTTTGTAGTACGATGTTTTCTATATACTCATCATAATTTAATATTTTAAAATTATGTTTTTGAAATTCAATCCGTAGAGTTAAATTTATATTATATTTATAATATATAATAAATTCAAATAGCTTAATACAAACAAATACCTAACTACTAACAACTATTAATGTTTTCACTAATTTTCACCATCAATTTATTAAATATTTTTTTTGATGTACCTATATTAGATTTTAAACAAAACGATCAAACGAGGAATGAATTTATTTCACAATGATCGATATTGTGTGTTTTCATTTTTATATGTGTGTTTGTATTATCATGTTTAGAAGTGAATTGTTTGCTTCAATCTAAAACATTGAGGGTAGTCCCAGGAAGAAAATTAGATCAAATTGGTACTTTAGGAAAAAAAATTAGTACTTAACATTTTTCACTGCAGTATTTATCTATATTGTACCTATAATAAAAAAACAAAAAGGATGATAATAATGATATCGATTTAAATTATTGAAATATTTATGGAATACCAGCAGTTTTTATATTACATATAATAAATATGAATCTTATAATTTACATTTAGTTAGAATTTTTAACCATCTGTATAACCTGTTGTTTTGTTATACATATATAGTCAAATATTTTACCATGGTTATACATTAAATTCATAGAATAAAACTAAATTATTATTTAGTCTTAAAAGTTAAAAAATGTATTTTTATGTTTTCTTTTTAAACATATTTTGTATTGTATTATTTAGGTTTTTTGTATATTTATTCGTTTTTTTTCGAAGTTTTATAAAGGTACAAAATCTTAACTATACACACATACACACACACACATATATATATATATATGTATACCTAGTTATCGTAATATTTAAATCTATATAGTGTATATTATAATATTACTTTGATATCTTCAATAATAATCGGTCAAAAAGTTCGGTTTTATATATTTTATTGTCGGATAAAAAGTCCGAAAATACAAAATATTCTATTAAATTTTCGTTTATAATTATATAAATATTAGATATATACTTATATATATATATATAATAAAATATAATAATATAATATATGGGTAGGTATGTACAAAATCTTATAAATTTTTTTAAAACGAAATTTATTATATATATTCAATATACCTACATAGTAGTATAATAGTACCTATAATATACCTATACAATATATATAATGTATAATATACATTATAGGTAGTTCAATGTTCACTATTCTTGTAGGGAAATTAGTTTATTATTATAGTACCTACCTAACCTAACGAATTTTTTTTATATTTCCCGATGTAAATTCGATAGATTCTTGATATATTAAAGGTAGACGAGCCCAGTGGCTATTTTTTTTTTGATTTTCCGTAGTGCGCATATTTAAATTTGAGCTTATAGTTACTATCAATTCGTCCAAGGTATGGTTGCCAGGGCTGGATTAAGGCCCAACGCCATGGAGCAAACATTTTTTGTCTTTCCCTCTCCCCCCCATAAAAAAACATCAAGTAATATTTAAGTATTTATTTATTTATTTATTCGTCGTTTTGAACAATTGAATATGAATCCTAAAACCAAAGAATATAACTGACGTCGAACGGTCGAACAACAAAATTTAATTCAATAAAACCAAAATTAAACAAAAAATATTCAAATACATCTCAAAATTTGTAATTACTATCTAATGGAATATTAAAAAAATGTTCTACCTATATAAATTAGAACGTAACAGCCAAGGATAATGGCTTGTAATTTGTATAAAATAAAATACCTAAATGATTTTACGTAACGTCAAGATATGTACTTACTAAAATCCTACTTATCGGTTACAGTATAATATAAAGACAATCTTTATCATTACGTAATATTTCAAAAATTTACCTTTTTAAAAAAGCTTTCTAATTTTGCTATTATTGCGATAACTTTTTCATCTTTCAATTTTTTTGTTATGCTATTTTTTGATATTTCGAACCACTCAGTCTAATTCTTTTCATTATTATTAGTACTATTTCGTTACTATACAACTAACTGACAAATCACAATAACAAAATATTAGTTTAAAACTTTAAAGGTTCAAACTCGTCAACTGCTCATGAAAATGAAAAACTACACGTCTACGCAACTAAAGCGAACTGCATATTTTGAGAATTGAGAATTGATATTAAAGTAATTAAGTTATTAAACACAAATTTTAGATACCTATAATTCGATCAAAAATACGATTATTTAATATTTAATCAATGCTTAATGCTTATACCTAGTGCTTATACCTAGTAATATGTAAGTTATAGCCGATAGGCTATTTCTATGAATTTTTGTTATCGAGATCGATAAGACGTCGTACAATACATTACTTAACGTCAAAATGCGGATTCCGTTCTAACGTATGTGTTATTATCTACCGTACGATATTCGATTCCAATTTTCAATACTTATTAAGAATTATTAGGATAGTCGAAGTCGACGAATGACAATAATTATTATAACGACAATTATTCATATTTGATTCCATTATAAGTAGAATTTAGAATTGAGAAATAAAAATAAAATATAAAAACATATATATATATATATATATAACATATTGTAATTTATTATTTATTAGACTGCAGGTAGTGCAAATTTTGCCGCCCCTCAAAATTTGCCTTCTGCAGCAAATGCTCCATTTGCACCTAGTATAATGCGGCCCTGATGGTTGCAGAATGTAATATAGTATACTATAAAGGTGGTGCACATTTTTATTTTTCGTAGTGCAAATTAATAATTTCGTAGTGCACAAAATGTGTCTTAGACCGTAGTACTAGTACACACAAAAATAACCACTGGACGAGCCCTTGTAATCGATATAAGGATTACAACATGTTACATTGTCATGTAAGTTGGTAAGTATGTTGTTTGTTTAATATTATAATTAACTCGAGATTTGTGTTGTTCGTATTTATACGGGACTATGCAACTGATGCAAGCGACGAGGCAGCATCGACGTCGGTCCAGCGCAGACAAGGATGACCACGTGTAGGTCGCGCGGCGCGTCTGTGCCTCCACGCGTTATTAATGGCCGCTGTTCGTATTTGCGTTTGACGCGCCTGCGCGCGGCAAACGCGCGTGTGTTAGGCGTGTGTGACGTGTGTGTACGTTCTTGTTCAACGTAGCGTACGTTAAAGTGTTGTTGAGTTTTGCAAAGCGGAATATCGTCTGGAATTTATTTTTGTATTTATTTTTTTTTCGGTAAATACCGGTTCTTAAAGGCCGTTCATTGTCCTTGGATGACTCTCGGGTCTGAAGCGCGCGAACGATCCCGTCTATTCGGCCGTCGTGGTATTATTACGCAGCATGTTTGCGCTTGTTGTTCTATCCTTTTCTTTCGCACAAACATAATATTATATATGTACCTACATTACATTACATACCTGAAATACACACATTTTTCACACCACAACGTACGTATTTGCGACACACACACACACGTATTATAATACATATATTCACACACACGAATAATATAGATAGGTTTATATTAATATAAATCGTATTTATACGAATTACACGGATCTCGAAAACAACACACTCGATTTAGGTAGGTGGTGCACCCGCGACCCGCATCATTTACGCAACGTACACGCATATTCACCACCAAAACTTACATAATTATATTATAAACATATGGGGTCATTATTTTAATATAGAAAAAACTCATTATTTCGAAAATTATTTAAGAATTTCAAGTCGCATTACAAAAGTAACATTTTTGGGAAACAATTTTTTTTTATATTTATTGTTATATTTTTACTTATTTTTTTTTTTTAGTAATAAGTAATAACAACTTAGGTATATTTTTAATTTATTGTCCCAGTCCAATAATTTTTTGAGTTTTGGAAATTTAAGTTTCAATTTACTACTCGTTCGAAGTTTGATTTTCATAAATTACACTATTTACAAAAATAAATTTTTCTTAATTAAAAATATATCATTGTTCAAAACTATAAAAAACTTAAAAAAAGAACTAAATAGCATTTTTTTGAAACATATTATAAAGAATATTTTTTATTTCATTAAATATTCAAATATTATTCGTTTCTATGGTGATAAACAAAGCGTTAGAAATTGAAATCTAGTTTTTTTGTAATTTTTCGGTGTTTTTCCCATGGCGTTAAATAACTATTGAGAAAATCTAAAAATGACCACTCTAAAGTACCAGCTCAAGAACATGCTACACTTAATACTTTTGAGCAAGTATAGGAGGAGAAAAAGTGTTTCCAGCAAAAAAAAAATAAACATCTAAACATCTTATATCGTTGTAAAACTAATACATTCCTCGCTTCACTCGGAATCTAATATTTTGTGCTATATATAACTACATAAATCTATAGAATGTACTAAACTATTGTCATTTATTTTATAGTCAAAATAAATTATACTAATGTCCAATGGTATTATATATTAACATACATAACTGCGCAATTTATACAGGTTATTGTGGCTACAGTTCGACTGTTTCAGTCGTATGTAATATAATATAGGAGATTATATTCAACCTATACCAACAACCTACCTTTTATTTGGTAAACATATAGGACTCTGACTCCTATATATGTATATAATATATATATTATACTCTTCAATGTATTCTTTTTGTAATTATTAAATACATTATCAATATCTGTATAGATGCGATTGTTTAAAAAACTGCTTTCTCCCAGAAAAATGAAAGTTGAAGTATTTGTATACACATCACGAAAATCCAACATTACATTATGATTTCTCTACGAATACGCATATGCACACTAGCACACGTACCTTACCGACTACCGTTGATATTTATATACCTACAATAATAGATTTTGTTAATGATAACGATAAGTATTAATAGTAAGTACTATTGCGGATTACGAACATTTTATACGAGAAGGGGTGAATTGTACAATTTGTACGGAACAATACTTAAATGCTCCATTATAAAATTATAAAAAAACAAATTAATGGAAATAATTATACGCACGGCTAAGACGCTAAGTCAGTGATGGTTCCCAACCTTTTTCATTCTACGCCCCTTATAAATTTACTAAAATCTCATCTCCTCCCCCTTAAATGTAAAGTAAATTTTTTTTTTTGTAAGATGTATAAAATATAAATCATATAAAATAACTATATATTAAGTATACAAATATATAATATACAACTATTTACTTTTATTATTTTCATAATTTTAAAAATTACGAAGTAATAATATTAAGTATAAGAAAAAATTATTGAATATAAAAACAAAAATATTAATATAACATATACAAAACGACGGTATTAAAAGTGCGACTTGACTCGAGTCTACAAAAAAACATTTCAACACATGCTCTATATCTGGATTGTAGTATCTGTTATCGGATAGCCGTGAGTCATGCGAATCAAAATTTGGCACTGTGTATCTATTAATATTAGATTAAATGCGAAAAGATCTATCGTCATATTATTATGTAATATATATTTGTTATCGATGTGCTATAATCTGAAAATGAATACATGCTTTGATTTCAATTGTACATTTGTACACATTGTAAAAATACATAATTATTGTTGTAATTCCATCATCACTATATTCCCCCTCCCAAGAAGACTCTAAATTCCCCCCGGCCCCTTAGTTGGAAACCCACTGCGCTAAGTATAAAATCATTCACATGTACCAAATAAATATTGAAAATAATTACAGGCTTTGAAACTATTTGATGAACATTATAATTTTTATTTTTTATGGCATAGGTGCAGATTAACTTATTATATTATTAATTATTATTATATACATTAATAGGCTCCATCAAAAAGCTCGAAAACCTCACGTAAATAATTCTTATAGCAATTTAAAAGTATTAAAAAACATAAATAAAATGCATTTATATCGTGGTTAAAGTTCAACTTCAAATGTTGATGACATTTTACTATTTTAGGATATATTAACAAAATTAAGGATTTTGTTATTTTTATGTTAATTCAAAAATGTTATTCATTGGAATTTGTCAATACATATTTTATTATTTACTATTTAGTATTTGAACAATTAAATTTTCAAAATATTATATTTAATTAATTTTCAATTATCCATAAGTGTTGGATTATTTCAAACTTTATTTTTCCAAGTCAATAGGCAAACGTTTTCCTTTTTCGGTCATTTTATTTTACAAAAAACACACACGCGACTACACGAGTACAACAAAAACACAAATACAACTAAATATCAATTTTTTAGTTCCTATAAAATAATATATAGGTACCTAAATACCATTAATAATACGGATGTAAAATATTCTATATTTATGATTGTTATTATTATATTATTCTCATGATACTATATTATGACGGTGTATGAAGCGAATAACAGAAGTTAACAAATGCGAAGGAGCGATGGATAATCGAGGTTTTACACTTTTATTGAATTTATAGGGACCTAGGGACTCACTCAATAACAAGGTAGGTACATTTGACACCTAACTGTAGGTACAGCAGATCGGTTATCTACTTTCCCACTTTTTAAATGAGTTAAAAATAATTGTACTAAGTGGTACTTTACTCGTATAAAATGTATTGGTTGTATATATTTTTTATAATAATGAATGAAAAACATAATAATAAAATAATAAATCAAAAACTTTAAAATTATGATACTTAGAAAATATAAATTATGCACCTAAAGTACAAATTGTAATAATAACAAATATACTTCTCGTTATAAATATCCTAAGAATTCATACAACGGTTATAAAATGCGTAGCATAAAATTCAATAAAACAACACATTATTCAGTGGCGCCAAGTTCAAGTTTCAAGACCGGTTACAGGCGCCATATACCTGGTCAATAGCAATAAAACAAAAATAAGAAATAGTGATAAAATACTATATGTAGGATACATAATATTAAATTATTATCGTTTAGTTTATAAATAATAAAAAAATACTTAATATGCACCTATACAAAATAGGTATTGCGTACAGATTATATCATATCAGGGGCATAATTAAGGGGGATAAGGGGGATAGATCTTCCTCAAAACTTTTTTTTTACTACTAAAATTTGATGAAAGTATTGGTAATGACCATTCAAATTATACTCTTATTTCTAAAGCAAACAATTTTGTTTACTTTAAATTAATAAATTGTAGTTTAAATATACCTATAATTAATTAGATGTATTATTATGCTTGTGAGTTTTGACAGATCACAGATTAAATTAAATTATATTATTATATGATATTTCAACGCGGCATATGTTAACTCATACAGTCCGACCGTTTGTATACTTGTACTTACGATTCTTAAAATAAGACATGCAGATTATTATCAACAGTGAACCATACTTATTTGATATTTCTGATGGGAAGTATTTTCTATGGTTATATTATATAATAGGTTTAACCGTATGCGAGTTCGTATTTAATGGTTTATTGTCAGTTGTCACTAGTAGCCACTAGCCAGTATACTATAAGTACAGTATAGGTAGTAGGTATTAGGTACTATAGTCACTAGGTGGTAAATTGTAAACATCAAACAGTAAATGGTAATACTTGTTATACATATTATTCATATGAAATATTTTTTTTATTATTCTTTTTGATTATTCAAACGTTAAGTTATACAATAAACGAAAAATACTTTTGCTTCTTATTTTGCCAAAAAAACAATTTATGTTATAAAATTATAATTGATAATTATATCAAGGTGAGAATGACTAAATTATACTCAATAATTTTTTTCTAATTGCTTGAATGTGATTATTACTTATTAGATTAATAATTAATAATTAAATCCAATAATTAGGATAAGTTAAATGGGTTAAGTATATTGGTGGTTCATAAAGACATTAAAATTAATCCTGAAGATGTATTAAATTATATTTTTAAAAGACCAAAGAAATTTCAAATTGGATTTAGTTTTGTAAAATTATTCAAGCTACCTAAATACCATAATAGGTACTTAAATTTTATATTATATATAATAGCTATAAAATATATAATTTTATATTAAATTGTATTTTTTAATCAACTATAATTAAAATTCTTTTTTTTATTCTGGGGGGTGGAGGTAAGCTACTGTATAAGGTGTACAGATTATGCTAATACTTAAAATCCCCCCCCCAAACCAAATTCCTAATTACCCCACTGTATCATATTATCATGTATGTAATATGTATATTAAATTAGGTAATGGGTATATGAGTATATACTATATACACTAGGTTGGAAGTTGGTACTATTATTACACAATTTATACTGTTATTGAGTTGTTCATTATAAGAGTTTACCTGTTTTAAGTTTAACCTGTAATGTTGTATTCAATTTTCTAGTTTTTTTTTTTATAACGAATTGAAAAAAACTGAACAAAAGTCAAAAATGTTAAATATTGTTAGATAACACAAAATAATTAAACTATTTTAAAGAATATATCATGTTTATGTTCTGAAATTTCTAATATAAATATTTATCAAAAATGTCAAGTATACTGTATACAAGCTATATGGTTATACACTTTTGAATCATATAATATATGATTATATTATAACAAAATAATGAAATATTGAAATATAATATATTTTTTCGAATTAAACTTATCTTGATAAAATATTTCCATTTTTCCCGATTATTATTTACCCCTGAAAATACCAGAAATCACTCTGAAAGTCTTTGATTGAAATCTAATTGTTTCAAAAGTAATGAAAGACAAAAAACACTTTTATTATAAAACGAATACATTCATCGCTCTTCCAATCAAATCTAAAAAAAATTTAAATTAAACGCTATTTTATAAACAATAAAATATAAAAATGATTCTGAAACTAAACTTGATTAAAAATTCAATATTTTTCGAAAGAATAAGAAAACATTTGTTTAAACTTTAAATGACTAGAATTATTCATATAGAAAATGGTAATTTAAAAATATATATATTTGTATGTTGACATTATAATTATAAATATTAAATAGTCAATGATTTTCAATTCTTTATCATTGATTCTTTAAAAATTATGACAAGTGAGTAGTGACAACAAAACCAAAATTGTTCTTTTATGAAATACAAACGCATTGTCATGTTTTTAGAAACAATTTTATTTACTTCCAATATCATTGTGAAATCGTATAATCAGTTCACTTACTCGAATACTACATCTGAAATATTATATTATTAATTTGTATCTTATGAACGCCTGGAAAATGCACGTATGAGCAACATAATGATTTTCTATATTTATATATAATTATTAACTATTAATTTATTATAATATATACGTATTATAATATATTATATATATTATAAATAATAAGTAGGATGTAGGTAATTAGTAATTACGTATTGATTTACATGTATTTCTTTAAACTATCTAAATTTGAAAAAATATACCTATATTTTAACAATTTTGTGATTCCTGATGGTTATGTAGGTAGGTAAGTAAAAGTAATAGTTATAAATTATAATGGTAATTATAGTAATTATATAGGTAAGCATCTACATCAATTGTATATTATAAACAGTTAGGATCCCTGATCAGTGGCGTCATTTGGGGGTGGGGGGGGTGGCAAGGTGGGCATTTGCCCCTGTCTGATTTTAAAATCAGCCCGATGGGCCGATGCGACGGTTAATTATTAATTAATGCAATAACATGCCTATTTTTATAATTTGCACTAAAAAATATTATTGTCACAATAAAACATTGATAAATGATAATACAGTGAATAGTTGGAAATGTTGGAATATATTTATATTTAGACGCCTGACGCATGCGGGGACTTAATGTTCATATGGGTGTGTGTTTTGAGTTTTTGACGTTTTGTGAAGAAAAATTATTTTATATACCTATCTGTGCTGATTACCTACTTATTACCTAATATCATACTCCGGTATAGTTGTTTCTAAATTCTAAAAACAATAATCGTTCGGTACTATTATTTTATCATTGATTTCATACCGCAACCGCACTTCCGTAGTTAAATTGTGACAGACGACAGTCGCATCGTGTGTGGTTAAGGCCACTGAACTAGATATATGTATTTAGTTTAGTGGTTAAGGCACTAAATATTATCTATAGTGCCCTAGTGTGGTGTATTATTCTTTATTATGTTGAATTTATTTTAGTAGGGATATTAAAATTTATTTTTTCGCCGTGTTTCCGTAATTTTTGTAATATGGAAAAATGTCTTTAAAAAAGGATGGGTAGTGTGGACGAAAACAGATATGCAAAAAAAAAATAAATTACTGAAAATTTCTGAAAAATCACAAACAATTTCTAGTATGTTTAAAAAGCAGACAAAACTTGAACCCGTAAGCAAGCAATAAAAATTGTCGTAATAGTTTATGAGTTTTTATTTGTAATTATTAAATATATTATGCTACTTATGTTTCCAAATGCTAGCTGTTGTTAGTTTGTTACATCTACATGTTTAAATGTTATTTAGTTAATAGGTTATACATATAAAAAATATCTATAGGTATACAAAAAAAAGGTTGTAATGATAAGTGTAAAAACTATTTAAATTACAATATCAGTTAAGTTTTGGAAATGAATATTGTTGATTTGATAAAAATGTAAGTAGAGTAGAGAGTTTATTCTGAGCGATGCGAGCGGTTTTTTTAAAGTTATCCATTTGGGCCGGTCAAAGCTTTTACCCCCCTCTAGTGAAAACTTAAATGATGCCACTGTCTCTAATAGTTGCTATCCGGATATCGGGTTATGCATCATTTTAAACATAAATAAGAATTATTCAAAATATGAGTAACTTACTAACTTATAAGCGGTCCCTACACGATCAATAATATTGCTCAATAATAATTGATATTCCATAATATTATTGAAGGTCTAGTATAGATATTGAAGGATTGTAGAAAATATTGAAGAAATTCAAACCATCATGGAAATTTATTGACATAATTTTATTGATCGTATAGGGACTGCCACAGACTCGCATATTATAAAGTCTACTAAGTATATATATTATATATATACTAATATAGACTACAACTGTTCACGATAACTGTTCGGTGCTTGGGTGGAGTGGAAAGTTCCAAGGAAGTATATATTTGAATCATGTAATTCACAGCAATATGGGATAAGTACGTGTACCTATTTTGTCTGGGTCGATGATAAACTAAAAAAATGTTATAATTCTAACATTATAAAATAGTTATATACTTATATCAGTCGATTAAATCGAGTATACGTATACCTACAACAATAACACAGTATGAGATAACTGTATAGGCAGAGCTGTAAAGAATACTTTGGAGCTACATATAAACAGAAAAATAAAATATTAAAATAGAATAAATTATGGATTATAACTATAAAGTTACAAATACTTAAGCCAACTATAACAATTATTGATAATAATTTTTAACTGTCACTATGTTTTGTTCATTTTGAATCACCATCATCATGGGGAAGAACTGCGCGTTATCATTGTACCATTGTTTTTCCCACATTACTATTTCTGGTTGCATACTTTTGGTATCAAGTAATGGTGGTATAACTTATGAAATTTTTTTCCATATTTCTAATTATATTTACTATAGTCTTTGTACAGAAACCGCGTTTATATAATGTCAAATGCATATAAATAGGCGCAGGGACTGAGCCATGGGGGTTGGGCAATGGTGGACGACTGCACCCCTGCAGGATAAGCTCTTGCCCATCTCTCACACCCCAGATATTTTAACTGGTGTGTGATCTTAGGTATCAGACCAAGTTAATTACCTAAATAAAATTATAATCTAAACATTTTTTGAACACAAGTAATATTCTTACAACATTGTGATTTTGACCACCTGCAGGTCGATGGTATAATTTCACATATAATCATTTTAATCAACGATTATTCGGTTATCTAGTCACAGTAGAAAAATAATGCTTATTCGAAAAAGTTTTGATACTTAAATACATAGGCGTAGGGTGGTCAAATTTGTTGGGGGGCTTTATCCCTTCCAGGAAGAGACTTTAAGAGTTTTTGGGAGGCTATGATTCAAACTGGGGGGGGCTTAAATTCAGACTGGGGGTTAGGTAGTACTATTTAAGGTACTTTGAATTGTTTTTTTTTTATTATTATTACTAATAAGTACTGGTATTAGATTTATTTTAAATGAAAAAATACACTTCTACATTAGGTATTCACTGATGTCTTATACGTAAAGTAAATCATAAATATTATTTTTATTGTCAGAAGTAAAATTGATAAGCTTGTTGCTTCAAAAATTTACTTGCCCTTTACTGCCGTCTGCCTCCTACGAAAAAAATCCTGACGCCGTGTCTACAATAATAGGTATAATTTTCAGTTAATCATTGAAACAGCATAATGTATAAATAAATACCTACCTAATTTTTATTTATTAAATTAACTGTTTCAATAATTTTTGTTTTTACAAATACTATACCTAATTTATTATTTTAAATTATCAATAATATTTTATTATATTTATTATTTATATATTATTTACGTAATACTGAAAATGACTAAATTTAAAACTACTGTTATCTCAATTAAAACATTGTCATATAATCATAATATAAGTATAACATTTTATTTTTGTATCGCAAAATATTTTAAAATTATTGTTCATTTTATTCATTGACTAAATAATTTAAATTTTTTCTTGTTAAAAAAATAGTATATTTAATTTTTTTTTCATTCAAATTTTTAAAAAATGGAGGCATTATTGTTACATTTCATTAAGAAACCAATAGGAAATGCTTATGATAGTATTTTTGCTTATTCATTTTGATTGGTTAATATATTGGGTGATAACAATACAATTTGTAAAAATTATTGTAATTTATGATTTTG
Organism: Aphis craccivora; assembly: GCA_009835225.1. Lineage (NCBI taxonomy): Eukaryota > Metazoa > Arthropoda > Insecta > Hemiptera > Aphididae > Aphis > Aphis craccivora. The sequence goes on along the minus strand of VUJU01003172.1, from coordinate 6,159 downwards.
GATTTGTTAGATTTGTTAAGGATATTATGGAGCATGGGTTGAAACTTGAAAGTTATGGTATTTACTTTTCAGATTGTTAAATGTTAATGGTTAATTGTATACATCTGTTTTAATTCAATTTTTGATGTTTTACGTATTATTTAAGTAACATTTCTCATTTCTTAAAATTTACTTATAAATAACATAGTTTCAAGTGCTTTAATTATTTTGTTATTACTTAATGTTATTTTTTTATTGACTAATGAATTGCAGTTTATAATCGTTCTGTATAGAGGTAAGAAAATACGTTGTATTAACAGTTTGATACCTTCAAAATGTAGTGATTATCATGATTAACATACCTTCATTTGTGCTTTAGATACAATATGTCAGACCGCAAAGCAGAATTAGAGAAAAAGAAAGCCAAACTACAAGCCATCAGAGAACAAAAAGAAAGACTTCGTAAAGAAAAAGAAAAAAAAGATGTATGTACAATTTTAACAACACATAGTACATATCTCATATTGTTAAAAATAAAAAGTTGTACCTATACAAATTAATAAAAGTAGAGGCATAATTCTAGTTTAGCTCCCAAGCAATTTTTTGGAAATTTTTTTTATTCGAATTGTGTGTTTTTGTATGCTTTATTTAATGGTACTTTTAAAAAGTCACTTAAACTTTCCTTTGAAGTTATGTTAAAAAGCTCGATTTTTCAAAAAATCGTTGGTGTAATGGTATAACCGATAACATAATTTTGTATAATATAAATATAATAATATATTATAGACTTACCTAAGGTGGTTTTACATAACAAGTTGAGGGATATTTTTGATTTTAATTTTCTGAGCGAGCAAGTGATCTCGCCTGGTGTATTATGTACTGTTTTATAATTTTACATAGGTGGTGATGTATTGAAAAAACAAATTTTTGGTATTTTAAATACAAAAATATGATTTTTTGAAAAATCAAATATTTTAAAATGTTTTGAACATAACTTCTAAGGGAAGTCTGAGCGACTTTTTAAAAAGTATCTTTAAATAAAGCATACAAAAACACACATTTTGAAAAAAAAATCGCTTGGGAGCTTAACTAGAATTGTTCCAAACTTTTACTGTTATTAATTGTTATATTAAATAGGGAGATGAAGCAGTTTCCCGAGGTATTAGTGTTGAAAAAGATCAAGGTAAAGAAATTGACGAAATGTTATCATCGCTTGGAGTTGCACCAGTTTCAGGTATATGTTGTTTAACATACATACCTATTATAAGTTATCAAAAAATGATTTTTTTTTTTTTATTGATTTAGATGTATTATCAAGTTTGACAACTTCACCGAATAAAAGTGAATCATTGTATAGTTCAATGTCAACTCCTGATTCTAGTGCAAAAGGATCACTACCTCAAACTCCAGCAACTGGGTAAAATTGATTAAAACAAAATATTTATACACATAAGTTTTTAGTCAAAATGTTGTCCCGTGATAAAGTTAATTGCTGTTGCAACAACAGTAAACATTTTCCTTCTCATCTATTTATACCAATTAGTTGATATTGAAAAAAGAAATGATTACTAGTATTGTTTTAATGCTAGTGTGGTGTTATATTAAATTTAAATTTAAAAGAATAACAAAATTATTATTTGAAGTAATTATTCTGTTAGTTTTATACATTAAACATATAATTAGTAACTATTATTAATAATTATTATTGAGTGAATGATATTTGATAAATAACAAGCAGTGGTTCATAGAAGACAATTTTGGAGCATATGCAGTTAAGAGAACACTACCCATGCATTTTTTGTCTCCATCTTTCACACACCCGACATAGCAAAATGTCGTTCACTAGTTTCAATAGTGTGCTGTTAGTTTAGATTTTAGGTTAAATTGACCTATTATCAAACTTTTAGGTAAGAACATTATCTGTGCTTAAGTGTTGTCGATTTTTCAATTTTTTCAAGCATCTATGAGCAAATATGCAGTGAAATATCATAAATTAAAAATGTTCATATTTCACTTAAAATTTAAACTATAAAATAGAATCCAATGCTTAAGCACAGATAACATTATTATCTAAAAATTGTATAATTGGTCAATTCCCTCTAATATCAAAATTAACAGCACACTATTGAAACTAGTGAATGAACTTTTGCTATATCAGACGTGTGTAAGACGTAGAAAATAAATGCATGGGTAGCATCCTCTTAATAAATATATACCCACTCACCTAATTTTACTTTTCTTGACCAATTATTCTTACAAAACATTAATTTTAATAATAATAATAATAATAATAATATAGTTTGGTACTCTATTAATTATATATTTAAATAAATTAATAAACCATTTATCTACTGAAATTAATTTTTACAGTTTATTCACAGAAAGGGGTAGTGAAAAGAGTGATTTTAAAATAAATCTAAAAAATTAAAAAGTATTTTTTTTTTTTATTTACTTGATAATATTTCTTGGCTTTAAATACTTAAAATAAACTAGTTTTTTTTTACTAGTTATATTTTCATAAATTGTTTCTAATTCATATAATATATTTTTTTACATAATTAAAAAAAAAAAAAATTGAATTGAATTAAACAAACATGATCAAAGAAAAGTATGATTTCTAAAAGTATTTATCATATAAGGATTAATACTATAAATAGTTTTTAACCAATCTAAAACTATACTTTAGTAATTAGTTGTCTGTCTTAATTTTATAATTGAGAAATTCTTCTTCTCAATTGGTACATAATAATATTGCATTTTTCAGGTAAAAGGTCAAAAATCATACAATTGTTTAGCACCATCAATTTATAATTAATTAAAAAATTATATCTTATATTTATACTAGGTATATTCTCATCTTAATGATATTTTAATTTTTAGTCCAAAGCCTACAAAGAAAATTCGTGAGTTATCAATTGTTTCTCTTTCTTCTACAAATATACCTCCTAAAGAGGTAGAATGCTATACTAAAGCTGTTCAGACTACACATTCATCAAATGAAAGAGACGGTATGCTTTATTTATATTTAAAATTGTAATTCTAATTTAAATTTAAGAGTGTAACACTAAAAAATGTATGCATGATGATTTAGATTTAATTTTCTTTAAGTAATGTTACTTAACGATTTATACTTTATACAAAAATAGTCACTTGTTGTGTTTATTATTGTTATGCTGCACTGGTTTTTGGTAAAATAAATTAAAGGATCCTGCACTTCTTCCCCTCTTAAAGGTTATTTTGAAGATTGGTGGAGGCCTAGAAAAGGTTAGATTCACAAATTTCCAGTTATAGCCTAGTCTTATAGTTGACATTTTAAAACCACTTTTATGTTTAATCCAGGTGGTATACCTGGATAAAATTATTATTGACATATTTAATAACCTTGCATTTAATTTTATTGTTTAACATGAATATAAAAAAAAAATGTATAGGTATATCAAATTAAAAGTATCTATTTATCATGCATATTTAAATGGTACATTATCCATTAAAATGTACTGATAGTTTTTGTGTATATCACTTGGATGATTTATTTATTTAATTACATATTTATATTTATGTATTATTATGTGTTTTATTTTCCATTTGATGGGGACAATATCGGAAATCATGGATCATTCTCATCAACAGCTCAAGCATTTGGATATTACGGTAAGCTATTATTTTATATGAATATAGGAATAATTTTTATAATTAGACCCTATAGAAAATATTTTTTAAAAATATATATCATGCATGGTGTATTATGTTTTAAAATGTTGTAGTTAATTTATTTCTGTAGTTCATAGATGTAATAAAATTGACTACAATTAAAATTTTGTCGACAAAATATATTAAATTTCAAAATAATTATAATAATAATAATTCAATTGGATAAAATTATATATTTGTTATACAGAGTAATATTAGTTTTTAAAAGTATACTTTTAATAATATTAAATTAATCTAACAACAATTATAATAATGATAGTGGGACAATATAACTTTCTTCAAATATTAATAATTAATTAACGCAACCATCCAATGTAGGTGGTCCATATAATTTGATATTTTCATTTCATTTATTTGGTTATTCATGGATTTTAATTTGATATTAAATTTAAAACTATTATTATTAATATTAAAATAACTATCTACTAACAACAATCAATTTATTACTTCTTTTTTATTACTATTGCACTAATGCACTAGTCTATTATTTTTATTACTTTTACTCGCACTGATTTTTTTTTTTTTTTTTTGCTTCTTAAACACTTTAAATATAGTACTCTGCAATTAAAATGTGTGTTTTAGTAAGTTTCATTGTTTATACATTTTTTTTTTGCCATAGACTAATCGAGTATACAATTTGATATTAGAATTAGTTTTCTTATCTATTAAAAATTGCTTGGAATATGGTATAAGCTGTATATTTTATAGTATGACTACTAAACAGTAAATTTAAATGTTATTACTTACTAGAAGACGTTAACTCCCTTGTGTTATCTCCGTTTTAAAAATGTGTATCAGCAAATTGTATTTTATGAACAATTTATTTAACACTGTAGTGTTTAATATTAGAGTGAATTAACCCAATTTATATATTTAAATGTAAGAATGCTATCTAATGAATCAAAGTAGCTTTATAGGTTTTTCTTGTATTTTAATTTTAAAATGAGTTATGACTAGGGTCCGGAAGTTCTTACATTGAAAACTAAAATATGCACTAAATATGCGTTAATTTTTTTTTCCATTTTTGGCAAAAATAATAACTAAAAGATGGAGAAAATATGTACAACTTAATTAATATGAATAATATGATATAGGTTGTATTTACTTCAAGAATTACAATTTTCAGCTAGGGATTTTGACAGATTTTCAAATACAAATGAATGGTGATTATCAGCCAACATATTTTAAATATCATTAATTTTTTATGTCATTAAATTATATTATGAATATTTGGAAATTGAAATTACCTGAATTCAATGGATTAATTTTTCCTGAATACTTCCACAAACAAAAGTTCTACAGATCTGTTATGGAGTAATCATGAATATAACAATTAAGGTTTTAATTAAATTAGGCCAGAAATATAATCGTCTTATTGCCTATCAGGATATAAATTAAATAATTTATTTAAGTACAACTTATAATTTTAAATGTTTTTATTTTATGTTGGCAATGTTTTTATAAAGACATACTTTTCAACAAATATATTTTGAAGTATATACTCAAAGTCCGTTTTCATGAAATATTAATAAAACAAAAAAATAACAAATAAAATGCAATTTTATTTCAAAATATGCACATTTTAGTAAAAAAAACTTTGAAATATGCAAAAATATGGAAACTAAAATTTTATTTTTGAACTCGTTGGGTTGTGATTCAAATTTGTAGTTTATCCAGCAACTTTTTGATGCACTCTGAAAAAAACATGCAAATGCATTAATTCACTAGTTATAAGTATAAAAATGTTAAATTGTTAGTATATTTTAAAATACTTATAACTTGCTTTAAAATTAAAATATAAAAAAAAAAAAAAACTACAAGATTTACTACATAATGTTCTTACTTTAAAATAATATAATAATAAGCCAATTCACATTAATATTAAACATAATTAAGTTAAATGGATTAACCAGATAGTACAATAATCTATGTTATGCTTTGTATGACGGAGACAAAACTTATGGTTTTAGCGTCCTCTTAATTAAATGTTGAAAATAAATATTCACAAGAAAGTATTATTATATTACTACAATAGTACAGTAGACACATTTCTGCTTTATTTATACATAAATTAGATATGTTTCAAAAATATAATGTAATTAAATTACAATAAATTAAAAAACTTTACTTTTGTATTAGCTTTATTGCAGTTCTTTATTTATATTTTTAGTTAAAAAAAAAAATTATCTACAAAAGAATTAAAAGTCTTTTTTGATTTACAATCATTGAACACATTTTTTTTTTTTTAAATGTTCAAAAAAATATAATTGTAAAACCAATACATTTAGTATTTACTCAAAATATAAAATTATTATAACAAGTTGGTGAGAATTTTAATGTTAACTTCTGAATAAAAATTAAATTATAAAAAGAATCAAACAAAATTATAATTTAAATTCAAATAGGTAACTTTTGTTAATTAAAAATAAAAAACTTTTTTAAAGACAAATTATTTAACTTATAATAATT
>VUJU01003171.1:0-28661 GCA_009835225.1 Aphis craccivora | reverse complement strand
GTTTCCGTACATTTTGAAACGCTTAGTGTTCTTCGTAACAAGGTTCAGTGATGAACAACATTGGGCTGCATAAAATACTCGTTACTTAATTACCAAAAATGGCGCCACTAGTATATGGTATTATGGTATCCCGTTCTCTAATTACTTAAAACAACACAGCATATTATCAGTTGTTCAGTTATAACGACTATTTTATAGACATGTTTTAACGACGCGTAGAGTATTCAACCAGTGTAAAAAGATTCCTCGACAAAAAACTAAGTATATGTTTATTATTTTACTTTTTTAATTCAACACGCATTATAAATTCCTGAATACAAAAAATATACGATTAAAATTTGTAAATTATCAAATTTTCCAAACGAACTTATACAATATTCACAGGTACCTACCTAATATTATTCATTGCTGTACTACATTGTGTATTGTATAATTTGACCGATTTCAATCTACTCCCATTCAAAAGCGGTGTGTAATAAGTATATATAGGTATGACGCGATAAGGTTCTAAGATTGTGTTGTTACACGCGTTGCTCGTAGTTACACGAAACCAATACATCCATTTTGAAATAGGGCTTTGCAGCGCTTTCAAAGATATTGTTTACTGTTGTATTCTTATAAAATAGAATATAATTATTTATATATTATGTATAATATACATTTTATACATTAGTTAAATGTGTGTATTAAAAACATGAATGGGCCAAATTCAATGTTAATTGCGTTCCTTACTTAAAATAAATACTATTTTACTATTTAGTGCAAAAAAAAAAAAAAAATTGTAAGTCGATAATGATAAATAATATATACCTACAGAAAATTATTGCACTGCTTTATAATATTATGCTCGGTATTATGGAACAAACAAAAAGTCGTTTGAATTATTTTCCTTTACTTCGCTCAAGATTGCAGCTAGCAAGTGAATGCCTTATGTATTACGTGTCTGAGAAATGCAAATAAAAATAATATTATTTATAAACAATAGGTGCACCGCACCAATTGCCTGCAATGTGAACATTCACAGAAATATTTGCGTATCAATGCCATGCGTGTTCCGGGGAAACAAACGATTCATAAAATTCAAGTTAATTTTCAAAAGGCATATTTTTTATACAGGGGTTGTAACTATACAACCACACAACATTATAATATAAACACTGTAGTTTTGTCGAATTCTGTATAGTGTTCACATTATTCGCACGATTGCGGTAAATAATAATTCGCCGAGAATAATTCAAGAGCAGTGCGACATATAAATATATCATTATGCCACTAGAACCATGGGCAGTTTATACTTTTTTGTGGAGGGGAGAGGGTAAGGTGGTACAATTGTGCAAATATCCCCCGTTATTATTTGAGGGGGTAAAACGATACTTCTCCCTTTCTAACGTTGGATAGCGGGGTATAAGATGACAAAAGAAAATGAAAAAAGAAATGAATGGTTCATGAGTGTATCTATATATTATATTCCAACGGAATTTTGTTTTATCAATAACAGTTTTTTCAATTTGCATTCCTATTTTTTTTTTAAACATTTAACGTTTGCACCTCCTAGTGTTTGATGAGTGGTGCCGATTATACCTAGAACACGTCATAATCTGTCAATGTCACGGCACACGGGTACCGGGTACCTACTTTTGATTAGCATAATATTACATACAGCGTACGCATCCAAGCACATACTATTATAGGTACGCACACACATTATAAATTCGACAACACGTCCGTTGAAAATCAATAAAAAATAAAACGATGTTAAGTATGTAGCGCATCGATCATAAAATAATAATAATAGTGATATCGCGATGATTATATATTATATTAATAATATGGCTTATTGCGTTCGCACAGAAATTCGATCAAACATAAATACACGCGCAAGAGCATTGAACATAATATATATATATATATACATTGTATAGAATTGGAGTACACGTACATAATATATTATACCTGTGTGTAATATTGTAGAACACGACAGCGACGACAGAGAACGCGGTAGTGGGTGCGGGGGAGGTGCAGTACGAGTTTCCATTTTCTCATCACACAGAACAGTAATCGGTTTGTATGATAATACATTATGGTCCACGTGAATTCACACTGTTTAAATAGATATCTACTACGTAGGCACCTAATGTTGTTATGTGTATTGTTTGAAATAATTCAACACTGTAATAGCCCTCCAAAATGTATTATGCTCATTAGAGTATATTTCCTATACTTCTAATGGCGATCGGGATTTACGGTGATAAGATTCGTCGTTATTTTCTTTAAGACCGTATCGCACCTTTCGTCGGACACACGCACATAACATTGTACGCACGGACGCATTGATCGAGTATTATCACGAGTAGTGTGTCACGCGGTACCTACGATATTACGATTACAATGTTGTAGAAGGGTGAACCCTTGTGTGTACCGTGAAACCGGTTTCGTACGTCGTTTCCGAACAGAAACAATGAGAGATATTAAAATGTAATCTCTGGCGTCGTCGAGTAAATTACGAATATCACGAGAAGTGTAGGCAACTTTACTAGCCGATAGGTATCGGAATCCTCCGTTGCGTCACAAACACAATAATGAAAAAAAAAAAACGTCACGTGTGTTGAGGAGCAACGGATTTGTGCGCGTGTCGACGAACGTGTAGTGCAATGTGAACGCGGAACTCGGAAACCAGATTTGAAATTTAAACAACAAATTTTGAACGGGCCATCGGTGGTATCGATTGGAACGAGGAAAAAAAAAAAAAAAACGTTTCACCAGTTTTCGAGATCTCGTGTGCGGGGCGTCGTGGGGGACAAACCGGCCGGGCACCGTCCAGCGCGCGCGCGCGCACACACACACATGACAATAACCAAGCAACAACAATAACATATAATATCATGTACGTGTCACATCGGTGCTAGTGTAATCGATGGTCCGATTTCAATCGGAAAAAGAAAAAAAAAATCTCATCCGAGCGTGTTTGTTGGGGAGCAGAAAAAAACAAGCCAATACTCACGTTTTTCGCGCGAACTCAAATGGACGGCACAACAGCAGCGGCGGCAATAGGACGTGATTGCTGATGATACGATCCCTCCGACGGAACTCTCTCGATAGCGCACAGAATACGCGGCGCCCTGGTGCGGACCGCGACGACACACCGTGTAACGCGCGACCAAAATCGCTTCGTCGACGACTACTACTGAAGGGCCGCCGGTTGGACGCACGGGAAATAATATACGCCGCCGCCGCCGCCGCCACGCTCCCCGCACCGTCACCGCAACCGACGACGACGACGACGACGACGACAGACCTTACCTACCGCTCGGCGGCGGCGGTACACAACAACAATCGGTGGAGGGGTACGCCGGAGGGCCGGGCGGCGGACGGTCGGCCCGCGATCGAGTACGAGTGGAGGGGGGGCAGCGTGTACCGGGAGGGGGGTGGCGAGGGCAACGTCTGGATGTTCAAACTGCAGCGGCTGAATCGACCACGTGCATACGACCGATCAGCTGTTCTCCTCTCGCTCCGCGACCCCTCTCCCCGTCGCACGGCGTCTCTCTCTCGCGCCGGTATTGTGTTTGTGTCCGCGTGACCGGGCGCCCGCGCTCGCTCGTACGCGTCCATACGTATAGTGTTTACGTATATGCGCGTGTTTGCATGGTAGAGGTGGTGCGTGGATTTAAACTGGCACGTCCACTGACCTAGTGTGTGCGTTCCGAGTACGCTGCTGCGTTTGTGCAGTCGTATTCGGGCACGAGTGTTATTTTTTTTTTGCGATTCGCGTATATATCATAATATGTGTACGGGACGTCGTCGCCTCGTGATCGTCACGAGGCAGCGACTCCGAACGAGCCGTTTTGCGAGGAGACATCGACGAAGCGAGACAAACTTTTCGGATCGTCGTTACGCGATCGGCGAACGATAATAACATTATAACGAGATGAGATTAATAAATAATAATGAATAAAAAAAAAAAAAAAGTTTTTCAGCGAGATTACAAGTTATAACTTATAACTTATTATAATTATAAACGTAAACATTGTTAAAAAAAAAAAAATTTTAAAAATATGGTATTAACGGCAGAGTACCTCCGTCCCCCCTATATTCTACTAAACGGGTCACCGGTTTATAATAATTCTTTGGGGTGAATTTTTTAAACACACGTATACAATAATTAACAAGCACGACGCATATACTTTGTAAAATTTGTGAATGCTAAAATAAGATATATGTTCCAAGGACCCTTCCGCGCATGTCTTTGTTCTTTAATTAAAAAAAAAAAAAAGTTATTGTATAAATAGCTCAATGCGTACCTAAATAATTCTATTAAAATCAAAACGATAAAATTTTGATTACAGTTTTTATTGTAGTTTATGACTTTTAAAGCTAATACTTAACAAAAAAAAAAAAGTTATAAACGACAATTTACCAGCGGTTCGTGAAATAAATTAATCGGTAGAACTGAGAGTCATATTAGAAAACATAATTATCACGTTATCCTTTACGATCAAGCCAATTCAAATTCTTATTTTTGGAAAAAAATCTAGATCATATTTTTTTCAATATATTATATTTTACGAAATTTAAAGACTTAACTACTCAGTGTACTCTGCAGCTACTATATTTAAAAAAAAAATACTAGGATTTTACAAGCAGCCTACCTTAATTGTATAATATTTTTTTTAAATAACGGTCGAAGAGAAAGTCCTATGAATAATATACACATAACAACTAGGAGATTACGGATATACGTCTTACCTTGATACGGTGCCCTCGCTCCTTGGCTTATAAACCTCGTGAAACGGGTGACGTTTTTCGTCAGACCAGAAGTGACGTGGCTCACAAATATTCGTATACACAAGACCCGTGTCGTCGTCGCATTGCGCAACACGTCTTGGTAGACTCATAAACAAGAATTAAGCGGATGCGGAAAAACGATCGGCAGACACCGATTTCCATAAGTCAGACCAACACAATACTTAGGTAGTTAATTATAGTTAAGCCCGATTTCCACTATACACTGTGTCTTGTTGTTTTCAGTATATATTCAATGCGTAAGTAACAAAACGTTGGTATAATACGTTGCTAGCCGGGCTAACACTACACTGTACGCGTGTACCCCATCGTTAACTACTGCAGGACTACCACAATATACCACGAATGACGAATGATTTAGGTTTTCACTTGCTATCAAAACTTGGTCAAATAACATGTGACAATAACAATATGTGATAATTTATTATCACTATATTAAAATCAGTAACCACACTGTGAAAAGTTGGATAAATTCAATTTCACGGTAAACGAGGTTACCTCCCGGTAATCATGTATATAGTTGAAACCGTAAACAGCCGGGATATTTTTTGTCGTCGGTCAGTCAGTCTTTTAGAAAAACGCGATATGTTGTAAAGGGATATATTAAAACGTATAAAAACAATGATCTACCAGCATAGTATTATTATGATAATATTTATTTGGTTTTCATTTCGACGACGGTACGAATATCTTTTATACAACGTCTCTGTGCACGTTTCGCGGAATTCGCGAAACCATCGCCGATAACCTCGAATCGCAATATCGAAATGTTGAAAAGTGAAGCATCTCTATCTCTCTTTCTCTCTCTGTCTCAATAATTATGGGAACCCTAAAATAACAGACCATGTTATGTGAAAAAATACGAACGCGATAGATACGTATTATACATCACGGACAACAAAATGGAGTTTTCGAATTATTCAATTTAAAACGTCAGCCAAAAATTTTTTAAGAGATATGTATAAGTAACTATTATGAAAATTCGTGTTTCGAATACAATAATGCGAATGTTATCATCTATAATCTATATGGGTAAGTAAATATTTTATGCAACCATTTTTTTTAAATAAGATTATATTTCTGTGGGGAATAATTTTTGAACAGATAGCATAAAAATATTGCAAACTATTTATACTCCGCGTGACAACGAAATTAAATACGGACGCTTATTACATGGCCATGGTATTCGGAACAATAATAATAATTAATAAATAATAATGCATAACCGGATGTATTTTCTGTCGTCCGAAATGTTCGAATGGCTATCGTTAATTTCGTATACACAGTATCATTTTACAATATCATTTATAAGTCATTAGTCATAACGTACCTAAGCGATAATAGTATATTATATTCATCTGTCGAGGTCAGCAAAACTATATGCGTATTAAAGCAATAGTTTGACGCTGTCGCGATCGTAGTGCCATATACCCATAAGCTCGCTAACAATACATATCAATCGAATGCTATTAGAATTTAGAATTTCCTAATTCTGAAATTCTACATCTCACATCTGACTTGCACATAAAAAAAAAAGTAATATAATATCGTAAGTAATTGAAGTTTGCGCCATTAAAATCGAATAGTAATTTATTTTAATGGCCGACAGAAAAATATGAAATCAATTTCCAAAACAATTCATCTAAAAACTGACAGACCTATCATAAATTTTTAAAAATATAAATTTGTTATAATAAACATATAACTTATGATGTGCAGTATTGGATGACTTGTCGTAGTGACCTACACCTGTCATTATTTTTTTCTGATTGTTCTATCATTTTTTCTTATATAAATATTCTAGCAATTTATTTATCGCAATCGAAATAAATTACTTTTACCAACCACTCTACACGGCTTATTATGAGGAGCATAATGAAATAAATGAATTACTTTATTAACACTATGACTATAACTTCTCAACATCATCTATTAATTAACTATAATTTGTTGACCTACGTTCTCCAGTCATTTTTAACAAAAAACAAAAAAAATTATAATAAGAATAATATCTGTCTATCAACTGATAATAATGATTATTCTATTAACTATATAAGAAATAGATAAACTGTTTTTAATAATACTTTTAAGGTGATTCGAAATCAAACGAAAATATCTACATTTTCAAATTAGATATATATTTTATAGCCGTATTGTAAATAATACTTAGATACAATGTCAAGCTTATATATAATAATATAATAGGTATATTATTATTTTATTTCAGTTATTATTTATAAAATAGAACGAATTGAATGGGGTTAGGTACTATATCTTTTATACAGAAATATATCATTCATTTATTTTTATTTTTTAAAAACTATGAAGCAACAAAACTTTTTATTCTGCAGATATAAAATTATCTTACATTTTAATCAAATTGTTAAAACTTAGGTATAACTATAGGTACTTAATTTTTTTAAACAAAAACTTATTTTCATTATGAAAGTGAACCTAAACGATTTCCGAAGTTTTATAGTAGTATATACCTATATATATTTGTTATATAAACCAAATATCATATTACATTTTTAAGAATCACGTGATCCAAATGCCAATATAGCCTATTGATAAGTAATATATCAGCAATTCATCAGATACCAGCTAGCGTTAGCCAATGAAAATCTGACTTACATTTCTTTAAGCGAATAAAAAATATTTTTTCTTCAATAGTAAAAATCACTGAAGTTATTATTTAAATATATTTATAAGTAACAATTGTAGACTATAAAATGATTAACATCGTGATGAATATCTAACTAAAAGTACCTAATACAAAGATTTTAAAATATAATATAATATACCTATGTATATCTAAATACTTTATTAAAACGTTTAAAACAGAACACTATTAATTTTAGTTATTTATATAGTAGTGTATAAAAAATCAAATATTTAATTGTTAATAAATTAAAATTAAAATATAATCAAAAGGATTTTTCTACAGATTTTTTTATATCTAGTTTGTTAATCACTTGAATTCGTTCACAAACGTTTACATCGGTCTAAAATATATAATACCTATGTATTATATACATGTACATTGTACATTATTATTTATTACTTATATAAAAGTATTCGGTTGTGTTTAGTTCAGAGGAGTGTTAGGTAGTAATTTCAGATTTGCATTCATCCGTATCTAGGACACTGTTCAGTTTCAGATGTAAAAGAAGAGAAGGATAATCAAAATAATGATTATTTAAACAAAACATAAATAATATAATAAAAATGCGATTCAATAAATTAAAATCGATAAACGTAAAAGCAACTCACGATAACACAATTATATAAATAGATAGGTATTAAAGTTGATATATATATAATAATAATAATAATAAACATCAAATTTATAAGCCAGCAGGCACCTACTTACCTACTAAACATGTAAATTAGTTATATAAGTTATAGAACACTGTATTCAATAAAAAAGTTCAAAATTATAAAATGTTTATAATTTCTAAGAAGAAAGGTCTTACAACTGTTGGTTCTTTAATTACTAATAAAATATAAAATAAACCAGTTTTTCGTCGTGATATTTGAGGTCAACCATAGCAGAGCAAATGTCTTCACTGTGATAAATATATCTAAAACGTCGATTTCGTCAACTATTTAATCTCTCGAAAAACCGAAAGTGCTCTTCAAAGTACAATGCGCATATAATTCTGACGTGAAAGAATTCGGGCCATATAATTCACAAATAAATACTAAGTAATACTTGACAATAAAATGATTACTGGTGCTTATAGCTCAGATTTCAACCACAGCGGCGATGTTGCAGAAATACTTGACCCGGAGGTAAAAAATATAAAAACATGAGCTATACTTATTAAAGCACAAAGGTTTGAAATTATTCAATGAACAGAATATACAGTAACGGTAGGTATAATACTTGTGCACATTTATTGAGTGCTTCTTTTAACGTTCTGTATGTGTACTAAATGTTAACAAAAGTTTAATATTTTTAAATATTAGGATACATGAAACTTTAAGATATACTTTATATTTACTTTTTTAATCGTTTTATATTTTTACTGATGAATCTATTAACAAATTATGCGACAAGTTATATTTTTATTTCATAATCTGTAGTTTTTTAAAAATATTTATTAATAACAAATATTAAATTAATGGTTTTTTTATTGATAAGCATTTAAATTAAAGATTAGTTAAGTTGAAAAGGGGACCTCACTAAAAATATCTTGTACAAGTCGGATCATTTAAGCTTTAAATGTGTATTAACAAAAGAAAAAAACTTAACCGTTCAATATGTAGTAATTATCTATTATGCATTATTATTCAAGAAAAGTACTTCATCTAACAAAATAACATTTTAAATTGTCATTTAAAAATCTTAAGTCAATAATGATTTCTCTCTCACAAGCTGCTTAATCAATAATGATAAATAATCTAATGCTAGAATTACATTATGTGTCGTAAATTTTCAAAAAAACTTGATACTTTATAACAAAATAACTCGTCTTTCAACATATTACAGGACTAGATTTCTGATTAGGTTACCTATATATAAGTACATGAGATATCAATTAAATAGACCTGGAGGGGAGTAATAAGTTGCTAGTAAAACAATTTTTTTTTATGTATACTCTGAAATGCTGCTTTTAAATAAAATATGAAGTGAGCTCTTTTAATAATCGGCGGATTATAAATATGCACTATAATAAGGACACTTTATGGGTAAATTCGACACCGTTTATTACTTTTCGCTATATAGGTAGACTAAGATATTCGAGAGAAAAAATTAATCTTCATTCCGTTATTTAATCCATTTCATATATTATTATTTCATCTCAAAATTGAAAAATGTCACTTAAATAGTATTATATTAGTGCACTCATCGTAGGTATATAATTTAGCGTTGTCGTATTTAAATAATCTGTTATTAAGTAATTTTCGTGTAATTATACCGTATACATCGTCGTATATTTACACACATAAAACCATCGCGTTTGTCTCAGTTTTTTTTTATATGTAAATAATGTGTGCACGATGCACCCTTTTATCATTTACTGTTGGGTAATGATGTATATATATATGTATAATGTATATAGTATATACATATTACATGCACATCATCACGAGCGCATTCATACTGCAGTAGTGCAGTCTCTGCACTTTGTATATTTGTGTGCATGTGTATACGTGTTACGGATAGCTGCAAACCTTAATGTATGAAGCACTAGATTGTTCTGCCCTTTATATGGATGTATACATATTATGTACGTATGTATGTATGTACATAAATAAATATAACATTACATGATTTTTTTTTCAGAGAGATAAAGAATTACACCTCTGCGCCAACTAGCAGAGACCCTTTTTATATTGTTACAATATACTCATCCTCCTCCATTTCACTTGTAAAAACGCTAATTCTTCATAAAGAACAATAACTACTATAATATCATTTCAATATGAGTCAATATTTGTGTATATATATAGTTTTCAGAAAAAAAATATTGGATTAGAATAGTCTGCAGATTTTGCATTGGAGACGATCTGATAATAATAGAAAATAAAAGATTCTCCTATATCAGTCATTTAACATCAACGACGTGAACCATCTTTACAATGACTATTCAATATTTTGCATTAACAAAACATCAGGAATAGATGAAACATTATAGCCTTATCGACAGCATCACTGAATCAATATACTAAAATTCAAATTGTATTTAATTTTCAATCAATGTCTACTCTTTATAAAAGCTAGTCAATCATCAAACAAAAATCTAAAAGCTATATAGTTAGATACTATTAGATTATCAACCGTCTTTTTTTCTTGTTTTGTTACTATACAAAGGAAATAAGATCCAATTTTATGTGAATAGTGAATTGATTGTAACTGAACATAACCCTCCAATTGTCTTTATTACTGTCGAGATAAATATCTTGGTAATTTGATGATAACAAAAAAATATATAAAATAATAAATATTCTATTTTAGTATGTTAGGTAAAAATAAGTTGTTTTCAGTTTATAAAAAATAGTAAAAACTTTGATATTTTTTTTCAAATCAATATACAATATACCTATACATATAAATATTTGTTTTTGACTTCAAAAAATGGTTTAATTCAACTAAATCAGTCATTTAGAAATATATATATATAAGTAATTAGTAACGATGGATCGAGTATTTAAAAAAAAAAATAACTTAGCAGTGAAAACCTATACAATTAATGTCTACAATATTATTATATTAGGCTCTTACTGTAGTAGTTAAAGTTTTACCTATATGAAAAAAAATTCTTCCAATAAAACAAAAAAAAAAAAAACAGAGAAATTAAGCTTACATTAAAAGAAATCTCTTTGGGTAATATTTATAAAAATTATTGTAATAATACAGCTTATATACATATGTTATGGTACATATTATTGTCCTAGTGAAAAAATTCTATAAAATATATCCTGAAAATCATTGGTTTTATGATGAATACAACAAGATAACTTGTACATCTATATGACCTAAAATAATATAAGTATATTATTTATAGGTAACATATGTTATTTGCAGCTACCACTTTCCTAAAATGAATTATTTGAGCTTAAGAAACAATATTAATTTAGTAGAATAATATTTTTTTGCTATTGACAAAAACGAAAATTTTAGCACCAAAATCCCGGTGTTATCAATAATTCTGAGATGATTCGCAAACGTTTTATATTTTCTTTTTCTTTTTTTATTGCACAACACACATGTTTGAACACGCGATATTGTCTTCTTAGTTCAATATGCTGACGAAATATATTTAACATATTTTTGCATAATAATTTGTACCTAGTACCTAACGTATGAGCACAGGGTACTTGATTATCCAAAATTATCAAAAGGTTTATAACTTGCACTTATAACATACTATAATCGTATGTATAATATTATATAATATGTCGCTTCTGCAGTTCTGCTCAAACATTGAAATCATTAACACACTGTCCAAACAAAATTGCGTCCTTTCGTCATAATTTCAAAAGAATATTTACCTAATTAATATTAGTATTCGCAACTTTAACCAGTATCCACATTCCACACACAACTTATAAACTATCTATAAAACAGTTATAATATATAATAAATTATGTTATGAATCCAACACATCAAAGTGTAATAAAGAATAAAAGTGTTTTATATTTTGATTTATAGTAATAAGGACAAGCCATGATCCAAAATCTGTATTGTAGTGAAATTTAATGAAACAATATTACGGTGAACTGCAGGAACTGATGTCATACATATTATTTTTATAAAAAATAAAAATACACACCAATAAACAAGTATATAACTTCACATATAGGGCACGGACACAATGTTTACCAAGCCTATAAAGCACAGTTGCCGCATTTAATAATATTTTCGAGACAACACAAGAGAGTGGTCTGTGCAATATTAACCTTGAATTAATAATGCAATTAGCATTTAGACTGTAGAACAAGGTAAAATACTCAAGTTCTGAAGGGAACTATACTGTGCACAGTTATAATAAGAGATGGAAAAATGTATAATAAAAATGAAAAACGCAGATGTAGCAGGCACGATTTATATAGTAATAATGTGCCTTACGATATATTATTACGATGTTGTATAATAGCTAAACGTAATATATCACAACGAGATGTTATAGTATTTTTATTAGCTTTTAGTATCTTCACACATAAATAAATGCCAATAAATTATAGATTTTTAGTTTGAAGTACCTACTTAGATCAATAAGACACATCAATAGTGCCATTATATAATAAAATCTCCGACATAATTCAAGTAATACTTGAACGTCATGCCATTCCCACTCTATATATGCATACATTTCATTAGTCAAATATTTGATTAATGTTCAACTAAATAATGCAATAACAGTGGTTTAACTTAAATGCATAAATGTAAACTAAACAGCAATGGGGATATATTTTTCACGTAAAAATCAGTCAATTTCTCATGGTGATTTAATGCTTTATGTATTTTAAAATACAAACCTTATAGGTCAGTTGATAAATGTCAACCTTTCAAAAACAGTGAACTTGTAAATTATTGTTTTGTTCACTTTTACGATAGTATGTTGGTATGTCATGAATCAGTCATTTAAAAGGGACATATATCTACATATTACTGAAACTCACGCGTTCATTCCTATAAATCAGTTTTACTAAAGATATCTTCTTTGACATGTATTATTTTTTTTTTAGTCATTCACATATTAAACCTATGGTTTATGGTTATACATTTATTTCTTATGAAGTAGAATCTGTTACATTAAATTCAAGTTACACGTTTTTGCAGTTTTAAAAGTTTAAAAGTTTTCAAAGTAAATTGAAATGAACGATAAATACAAAATTAAAAATAAATAAATAAATGTATACTTCGATTAAAATTAATATTTCAACAAAATTAATAATAATAAAAAAAAAATTATTTATATACGATACAACTATAAAGTATTAAGTATCAATAGTATAATATAGATCACTAGAATTGTTTTATTAACACAAAATCGAAAATGTTGTGCTATGACTGCAGTATTGACGCACATATACATTATCGAAGTTGTAATATAATAATAAAAGTTGTAAGAATAAATGTGAGTAAAGTATTTCTTGTAATAACAATTTGTTATCCGACATCTTACGTAAAAATCCTATTAAAAAATTTCAGAAAAAAAAAATGTATTGTTCAACGAATTCAGAGAGTAAGATAAACATTATGGAGAATTGTATTTAAAATTTTATAAACTAATTTTAATTTTTGTTTTCAGGATTGAAACAAAATTAAATATTGAAGCCTATAGAGGTAGTGTATCGCAATAGTGACAAGAATAAGTAATAGGTATAACATAATATTTAAATGTACGCATTTGTATTTCATATACCCAAGTATAAATAGTATTATTAACTTTTTTGGTCCCTTATTGTATTATTAAATGACATTAGATTATTTTAAGGGAATACTTGGAATTTTAATTCTATATTTAAGTGGATTATTCATGATTATCTATCAGTTTTAAGATAATAAAAATCCTAATAGTAATAACATTTGTACGATTTAATACTTTATACAATTTTTTGAATGGTTTACTGACTACTTATTAACAAAAAATTTAAATTCTATTTAAATATTGAAATCAAAAATGAATACAATACAATTATAATAAATTATTCATACGTTTATCTATTAGTTCTACTGGAAATTTGCATATTTCCTCTGAGTTAATCGTTTTATTAAACAATTTAATTTTCTATCAAAATGAATAAATGTATTACATACAATTTCAAATGTTTTAATTTTAGTAGGGATAATGTTTAATCTTATTTGAACAATACAATTTTAGAATAATATTTTCAGCTTTTAAAAAATTTTGTGAAATAGACATACTATACCTATCATTTTAATAATATTAATTTAATGTAAATATTATATTTATAATTTCAATACAATACATTATATTATATTTTACTAATACATTTTAAATTATAAAACTTTTTTACTAACCTTAATAATCCACACAATAATATTACATATATTGTTCATTCTGTATACAATTCATTTAGGAACTTGAATTCAACATAATTTATATTACATAATATAGTTTTTAATGATATGAAAATCATAGAGCAAATAATTCACTTATTAATTTCTACAATTTTTATTATTTATAGCTTCATCATAATAATACATAACAATTTATTTATGTTTATATTTATAACTTGTAAGTTATAAGCGCGATGGCACATTCGTGTGGATAAACTATTCATTGCTAAATAATAAATACCTATATACTAAGTATACAGTATAAAAAGTTGAATGGTAAAAAAATATTCTTAAACCTTGTTTTTTTAACAAAATTGTAATTCATTAGTAAGTCAGTCGTTTTAATTTTATCATTCTATTTCATTTTATTCGGTTTCTTTTCAGAGTAATTCTTATTCAGAATTTTCTTTTTTCATGGCAATATAATATATATCGATTTCTTCAATTTCTAGCAAGCATACCTACTCCTTTGTTGTACACCAAGTATTTTATAAGATCACTAAAAATACTAAAAATACTCTCATAATTCGTATTTCAAGCTTAAGAAATAAGTTACCAAAACAATTTTTATAATTTTTTCATGTTCAATATTAATGTGATATTTTTATTTTTAGAACTACTGAGAAACTACTATGCATCTTCACTACGACAGAAAATATTATATTAGTTTATTTTTATTTTAACCAGATGTTTAAAATAATTATTTTTCTCAGAACTATTATCTTCAATAAAATATAAAAACAATGATTACAATACATTACACTCTGTATACAGGTCCAGCATACCAGCTAAAAAATTTCGCATTAAGTAATCAATACTTAATATAGTACTATATTCTTACACATAATAGTTATATTCTTTTAATTATCAGTTTCAAAACAGAAATAGATATAGGGAAATCGAATAAGTTATATTTTCTAAACAAATCGTTAAAAAAACATCAATGTTTCGTAAAATATGATTTTAAGTACAGTTTAACACGGAGTCTTCTGTATAAACTTATTTTATACACATTGAAATACATAATGTATTCTAAAGAAACTTTTATTATAGTTTGTATAATTTAAAATTGTATTAACATAATGGTTATACATGCATTATTATTATCTCTTGTTTTATAAGGTGCTTCCTATACTTAATATAAATATATATATATAGGTAACTTGAGATAAATTTACGAAAACTTCAAACCATACACTGACCCTAATGATACATAAATAAAAAAGCGTTATGGCGTACGTAGACTACTTAGTAGCATACTTAAAATAGTATAAATAGCTAATAATATTAGTACTGCAGAAAGAATTCTGAAAACTTTTATTTTTTTATTTAATAATTGTTCACTTCCAGTAACCATGATGCAGCTATAATTGTGAGAGCAATATCAAATATTACGCTATATATTATATATCTATTGATAATAAGAATGAAATAGGTATCAATAGTATACGTAGTACGTACCCAATGAATCTACAGACGACCGATCAATTATTGACTAACAGAAGTGTATATACAATACACACACACACATATACGTATACATACTTATACTATGTATAAGTATACATAGGAATACATGTATATAACATACGTACACATTTGATGATAAAACAACGACTCACCTGAAACAAAATAAAACGCAAACATTATTATAATAACGTACACGACAATAAAATACATAAGTACATTGCGGAGAATAAAATATTAGCTAAATCATATGAACACAATACATATAGATATATAACGCAGTACACTTAAACTGCAGTTAACTGTACATAATATGGTGAGATAACCGACGCGCAAGCGGAAGAAAAATCGAAATACCAAACTATAAACTTCTGCTACCACGTATAGTATATTATTGTACCACGTGATTCTTGCTGACCTTTAGAGACACTGAACACCTAGCCTACCTTACTTAACTACCTTCCACATAATACGATACTATTTCAACCAAAAAATCAAATAAACCGTTTAGGATCCAAGATTTTTTTTTTTTGTGATTATATAATATGATGCATTTAAATACCAAACGCAGTATAAATTATGATAATGCATGATTATTATTTATTTTTTTATCATTAACCCAAACACGATCCGGAGTCCACTACCAAATGCATACACTATACAGTATATCATATATATTATACGCATTAAACGGATAATTAATACACGATGAAAACTCGTAAAAAAATACCAATTTGCATGGTTGGTAGTGTTAAACACTATTTTCACTACGTGTATTTCAATATTTCTTAAATTTGCTTAAGAAGAAACTAAAGGAACATCATAAACTAAGAGTAAAAACCTTACAAAAATATGGTTTGTAAACAATATTGTAATAAACATACATTTGCCTATAAAATATAATATATAAATTCAAATGTCCTAGCGGCTAACACAACTCATATTAAATATCGAGTACATTACAGTAAATAATGCAGACAATTTTAAATAATTGTCCGAGTACAAGTTTATACAACATAAATTACTATTAAGACCAAAAAAGTGCATACTGCATAAAAATAAGTAGGTTCATCGAGACGAATAATATTCTCCAATATTATGTAGGTAAATAAATACTACTGGGATGTGCAGGCTAGTAACCAGTAACTACATAAATTAAACATCAAATGAAGAATTGAAACTATAAAATAAATTATAAAGATGGATCATGTAATTATGATGTTATTAATATTTAATGACTTGTTTAAAAGCGACAATTAACTAAAAATAACATATTCAGGGATACAGTAATAAATTAATGTATATAATATTATTATTATTATTTGTCAATTAGTTATTAAAATCATATAACATATACCTATACCAAAAATATTATAGGTACCTACACAATATTTTCTATTTAGCCAATATTGAATAGAAATATTATAATTCAATGAAATTTGAAATGCACAGCAAACTGATTTAATAAATTATAGACGTCTCCTGTCCTTGTGTGTAGGTAATGAAGAATAAAGAAAAATTATATAAGAGACAGTTAAACTACATAATATAATAGGTAAGGCGTATAACAAAATAACTCTGCTAGTCCAGTTAGCACTGTTTGCCGATAACGAACAATTTAACATATTTTTCGCAAATTGCAGGTTTTAAAATATTATAATAAATAGTGATAAATTATAATACCTAATATATATTATTATACTCGTCACACGACAGGATTTCGAATAAAGTCTTGTCGTAGTCGAGTAGAATCGGCTAATTAAACCTAACGCGTCTTATTATAACTGTTGTTAATTCAATAACTAATGCGTTCGATTGAAATTCGAGGATTAGGTTAGGTAATCCAACCTAATAATAATAATCCAATATACCATATAACCGAAATTTTGTTTTACACTTAAATATGTACAATAATATATTATATAATCGATAATGAATGTACGAATTTCACGGCCAATGTATAATTACCTAATCACTGTCACATTAAAATATACATATTATTAGGTACATATTATTATACTCTGGATTTTCGTCTTAATTATGGTCATAAGCAGACAGAGTAGATTAACTATAGAATACGTATTTTATCGAACGCCTGTTTGTAATAATTGTATCCCATACTTAAACGTGTATGTGTTTGTTTTTGTAATTATATTTATTTTCTCGATTACTTTGATAGTTGTACAAATCGATAATTAAAAACTAAAAAGAAAAAAATAGGAACAAATATACACGCATTACGCATTATTTGCTTTTACAGTGTCACGTCGTGTGTTGACAACCATTACACATTTGAAAACAAATGAAAACAAAAATTTAATAAGGATACAACGCCTTGTTGAAATAGCCATGTGAAGTATATAAAACAAAACTAAAGTCATAAAACTCGAAATATGTTTTTAACTTTTATAAATATTTTTTATGATTAAATATTCTACTACCTTTTGGAATTAATTAAATTATATATTAGCAAATTAGGTATGTATTGCACAATCCTAAATTTGTTTTTCTAATATAATGTCTACTACTTTATGAATAATGTTAGTATCGTGGAGTACGATGATTCTTATAAAGTTTTTAAAGAGAAATATATTTTATAGTCAAGAAATATAATATTGTCTAATACACATATTATATACCTATTATGTTATTTGATACAGATAATATGATAGTGTGAACTAAAATTAATTTTAGTTAATTTTAGGCTTGAACTTACCTTTTCAACGTATTTAAATACTTAAAAACCGAATATGATGATAATGTTATTCAACTTTTAGAATGAATATATAATATATTTACAAAAAGCACTCAGTTGCAATCCGTTAGGTATACATAGATAATTTTCACAGAATAAAAATTGTAGATGTTAATAATAATAATAATAATGAACTGTAATAAAAATAATATATAGGTAGTATATGTTATTTGAAATTTTCTAAGCCTAGTTAAAAATGTATTTTAAACATCAGTAAAACCGAATTTTCTAAAGCAGTTAAATTATAACGTACTATACATATAATAGAGAATATATGTACTCTTTAACACACGGCAAAATACATAATAGGTTGGTTAAACATATTTTTCCAGTTTAGCGCATTATGCAATCAACCTATGAACAACGAAATAAGACTTATAAACTGATTATTATTGGTGTCCATTTATTATACACTCAGGAAACGTCCTACAAATTAATATCCATTACATAATAATATATTAGTGATTAAAATATATATGTTATAAAACACATATGTAATAATATGAACATCGCAAATAATGTGTTCAAGTACAGATGATAATTCGACAACTTGACATTGTGTTGCGGTTATGATCGAAATTGAATATCCCATGATGATAAAGTAATGGTTTTTGAAAGCCCTGCACGTGAAATCGTCGTGAAATGACATTAACAAGAGTTATAAGTGTTATAACATATATATATTATAATTTACAATATCGTATAAAACAAAAGTCATCTAATAATTATTTTGTTCAAACTAAAATACAAATTATTTATTTAGGTACCATAGACATTAGTCATACTATAAGAAAACACATAACGGGTAGGATACATTTTAATCAAAAATTTTAGAGAAATCACTTTTGATACTTTCCGTTGCAGACATTTATAATAAACGTTTGAATGCACGAGAAAAATATTTGAACAAGCAATTATGCATTTCACATATAAGTAACGAGTATATTGTATTAGGTATAATAGTTGTTCAATTTGAAATTACCCAAATAATCACAATATTTATAGGTAATAGGCATATAGCGTGTACCTACCATCGTAATTTACGAAATAAACGTTATCATAATGGACCGCGGAATCGATTACGACGCACGTATGATACATTGAACGGTGAAAATATTATAATAATATGTTACGTATAAGGTATTATTCATAAATAACAATCGAACAATTTTCGCTACTTTCGAGTACCTACGATACAAAAAAATAAAATTCTGAATAACAAAACACACAATGCACTCGTTATTTATAGATCAATATATTGTTCTGCTCATTATTATTAATAACGAATTAAAAAAAAAATAATTATAATTACACCGAAGCTGTACAACGTACTGTGAAAACAAGAGGCTTTCGAAATTTAATTCGAACGTACAGCGTACAATATTGACATTAATCACGATTTCCTAATCTGCAAACGGTCCGCTGACAATGGATTTTCTTAAACCAAAGGACATTATATAGTATCCTTAAACGAATGCCACAGTATCACCATAATTTGACATACGAATATATTACATGAAATAAAACATTTAAGTTTGAGAAAAAAAATAACAAGGTATCTCCGAGGCAATTAAAACAGCTAAAAATATCTGTAATATCGGTGGCGTTTGTTTTTAAACTTATGTATACAATATACTTATACATAAATTGTACACAAATCGTATAACCATTTATAATAAAAATGAAGTCTGAAAGACTTATATTTTTTTAATCGATCAATATACTATTTTAGACTACCACCCACGATCGTAAAATGGTAATCCGAACTCAATTCAAAATGCCAAAAAAATATTACCTTCTCGGGTGACAAATTCGGTTATTTATCTAGAACATATGATAAAAATAAGCACATCATAATGATGAACTCGTGTATACTTCTGAATAACGTACATTGATATAGATTTCGTCTAAGTTTCGGTTATCACGTAGCAAAATACCAAATGCACTTCAATTGTTATTTGAGTGTGTTTTTTCATCCGTTGGGAGTTGTTTTGGCGAGTCCCGTACGAGACTTGTTGCGATAAACCACGATGATCCTTAACCGTAGAAATTATATAATAATTAATAGGGAATAGCTTCTAAATATGTCTGACAATTATTTTACAGTAAATCGGTTAGGGGTAGTTAGTAAACACATTCATTAACCAAATAAATATAAATTTTTGAAGCAAAAAATATATTATCGACTATAATAACCCATATAATAAGTGGAAGAAATAAAACAAAGAATCACAAGATACTTTTTTTAAACAAGTTTATGTGGAAAAACATACATTATTCATTACTTTAAATATAATAATTTTTTTATTTTTTAATTAAGACATAACTATAATGTTGTGTAACTACATTATAGTAACAACTTAACATTTTACAAACATAATGTCATACCTCCTGATTGTATTGAAGTGTAATATATAGATACTTTAAATAAAAGAAAAATGTTAATAATTTTCCAAAAAAGTTTATAACAAACTGGTATGATACGAGTTGAGAGAATAAACAAATACTCGTACCTAGGTATATATCCTATACGGTGTAAGCTAGATAACAATTCAGGACCAAGGAGTTATACAACGGCAGTGACTGAGAAATATAAAAATAACATTCATCTGACGTGTGTTCTTTCCAAAGATCCTCGGATTTACGAGTATTTGGGTTACGGTGGCACGTTATGATTCCCACGCAAACGACGCACGTGAAATTTCGCACAGATTATACGATGAGAACACTGCACGTGCACTACAAACAATACAATTGTGTACAGAAAGCCCGAAGGATACACCTAAATATAAATACATTGCTGACAAGTGTATATGCCGTATAATTCATATTATGATGTTACAATAATAATAACAAAAATAATATGATTATAATATAATAATAACGTGTCGTCGTTGTAGTGGTCGTCATCGTCGACGTGTCTGAAACAGCGGTGAGCTTTCTTGCAGCGTTTTACTTTTAAATAATAATAAATGGTATTCTATACTCGACTCAAATGTCGTGCGCTCTCGAAAATGTCACGGTCGTAGCCGAGCGAACATTTTGTACCCGCCAAACGAGTCAAACCTATATGGCTATATGACTATTCGTTGTCTGTACGTCGGTTGAGCGCGAAACGTATACTCGTACGGTATAGAAATATAAAAATACTTTCTACGCGGTTCTAAACGAAATGTTCATCGTTTCGAGCGCGGGACTTTATGTGGTCCTCAGATGAGTAAATTTGTAATAAAATATATAGGAAAAACGCCCGGGGTAAGAAAACGCAGCCGCGAGGAAAAGCGAATACTCCATATTTATTTTATATATATATATACGATTAAGTTAACATTCTGGTTTCCGCATGGTTGGCTCGTGGCTTAAATAAAATTGCGAGTCTAAAATGAAAATAAAATAAATCAATATTGGTTTATGATATTATATATCGCCGGCTCGATTTATATTATTACGCTCAAATTTACATTATTATAACGATAAACACGTGTAGTTTGCGAGTAACACGCGCGACGTGATCAATCAATATGAACCGACTGCTACAGTTATATAATATATATATACAATATAACACTGAACGATTACACGGAAAAACATGGTGGATGTAGGTACCACATAGCAAACATACGTATATATAGTCGCAGATCAAGTTCAAAATTTAATTAATGTCACTAATCATTACAAACATATTGAAGACAAAACGATACGCCTGCGTGTTTGATATAATACCGATAGATAATACATTATAGCAGGGCAATTATTTTAACAGTAAATAAATACACACTCGAAAACTGTTAAATGTTTTTAAACACATTTTTTCTACAAAATGAATGTCCATTGCAAAACATGTGTAGGCCTACATATTTTACTATGTAGTTATAACTCTGTGCCACTACATTTAGCGGAACATATTATTATTTTTTTTTTAAATATATTTTTGTAATGAGAATTTATTTATTATTATGTGACTTCAAATCACGTAAAAAAATTTTTAAGCCGTTTTTTTCCCTTTAAAATAATGAGTGTTTACTTTTACAATAATCGTCCTGCGTGTATTATATTAATACATAAATACGTATTGAGCATAATAGGCGAAAACCCATAATATAGGTAGGTAAACGATGTGTTAAAATACATTTTTCAAGAACACCACTAGAAATATTAAATATTCAAAATAATTAAATTTCTAAATAGACTAAAAATATTTAAATAATAGTTTAACTCTTGTAAACAAAACCTAGTCAAATATAAAATCTTCAAACAAAACAAAAATAATGAAAACAAAAAATTTTACTCAACACGTCCTAATATAAAATGTCATATAAGACAATAGTCTTAAGAATTGCATGACATTTTTTCAAAATTCTGTTTTGCTTACTTCCTATAGCGGTAACCTTGGTAACACATATCGCGGTAACATTAAAACATAGTTGTAATACACGCAGTTAAAATACTGTCGATACACAACCATATATTATTTAATATATAATAGAGGTACACCACGATTTTCGGTCAACAATAAATAAATAATAATATATAATATACGCCTGCACGCAACTAGTGGCGAATAAACACACAAAAAATAAAAACAAGTAAATCGCTATAATGGTAATATATTTTATAATATGTGTAAAACCGTGGACATCGTTTAAACTATACTATACACTGCAGTCACGCTGTGACAACTTTATTATTATTTACACAATATATTATAATATAGGTACTTAATAATTCTTGTAACAGTTATTTTTTTCTTATATGTGTTTACTATATTTTTCGTTGTATATTTTATTAAGTTTTTACGTTTAAAAATGACAACATAACAACATAGACTTTAAATTTAATAACCAAAGCTAAATAGTTTTAGAAAATGTTAATAGACAAAAATCGATTATCGAACCTACGCTTCAGTAGTGAACTAGTATAGGTCATCTGTGGTACCTAAGCATATTACAATAAATTCTTATAGATAATCCGCTGTGAGCAATGGCGCGGAGGCAATCCGCAAAATGATGCGGTACACTACTAATTAAAAAAATATTCATATATATTATAAAAAATCAGAAACTTTGAAATTATGTTATAATCTATAAATAATTAACAAATTTATTTGCAATACAAAAAACTTCGAAGTGTTATATTTATTACCCTTTTTAAAAACTTGTCGTTAATAAATAATGTAAAATTTCGTTTGATCATAGACGATCGGAAATCTGGGATGCGTCAACTATCTCCTATGTGCACTCATGTAGATCACTTAGAAATTTTCGTATTACTAATGAGCACGACAGTAATATACATAAAGCACCACGACCCTTGATACAGGAAGTCCTACGTGTCGCATATTAAATAACTTTTTGAATTTTTTTTTTAATGATAATTTGACAATTGGGAACAATCTCACTTTATACATATGAAAAAAGTCCTAGCCCTAGAATAATGGTCGTAAGCGGCAATCCAGGTTTGGTTGGTAACCTAATATTACCGTACAGCTATCAATATTCATGTGACCGCAAACAGCGGTTTGCCGACTGGCCGCATCATGCAGATTTCATTATTCGACCGGCGACACAACAAAACAATCGTACTCCGGAACGAACCTACTACATACGCGTATCCATAATAATAAACATATTGTAGTGTACATGACCCCCCCCCCCATAAACGGTCCCGGAGTCATTACGTGCGTCCTAATAAAGTACTAACAAATCGATGGCGGCCAATATATAAAATAATATGACATTACACATATAATATGTACGCCGTTTGTTTAGTGGGAGAGGAAGTAGGTATTATATTATTATAGATGTGTACCTAGGCAGGTACATATTGTATTATGTAGTTGATGCAGAGGAACTCGTTCGCGGACCATGAAAATATCAAATACTATATCGTCATGTCAACGGCCTGGAAACAACGACCTCCCTCCAGCAGCGTCAGCGCCGGTGTTATATATATATAATAATATGTGTATTTATATTTATATATATATTTTACTTCTGACTTCTGTTGTTGCTGCCGCTTCTAGCATGACGGTCGGCCGACTAACGGAGACTACTATACGCTTCTTTTATAAATTGGTTTTTATTATTATTATTCGTCTCCGCGCCAAATCGAATGCAAAATCATTCACCGTGACTATTTTATCACTATATTATTCACCAGGAGCTATAGGTCCAATAAGCAATAGTTAAGCAGCGCAGCGGGCGTTATAGCTTTTTCGTGTCCCAGAGTGAAATACGTCCTATGGGACCACAATAAAAGGAAAAACTACAAAAATTATAATTTTAAGATTTCTGGTAACCTCAGTTTTCAGATATAAAACGGTATAATGTTTTTTTCCAATATATTTATTACAGTTGTTACAGTAAATCAACGTACTCGACATTAGACATGTTCCTTTTGAAAAGTAATAAAATAACTTTAATCTATGCATTTAAGAAAAAAAAAATAACGAAATTATACCTACTGTATAAAGAGCATAGTATGAAATTCTGTTTTGCATACAATTTTATACGTTTCAAGACACTCTTATTTAATGTGAAGCATGAACCCCAACTTGAACAATACCAATGATCAAGTTCCAATTTTAAAATCATATAAATTACCAAGGTATATATAGAATTATGTAACTTTATACATGTATAATATATTATTATTATGTACAAAATGTACAGCGCATTTTAAAATTACCATAAGCCAATAATCTGCGATTATGATGGATTTATAATAGTTACAATAATAAAGATATATTTATATTTTAAACTCTCTTTTATAACATAGACATATAAGGCGCGAGGTCCATATGCCCTGACTATTATCGTAGTTTTTATGCACTGTGCAGTACTACACGTGTTGTACACTCATATGATGTTATATTATATATTATATGCTTTGCGCTTTGGTCTACGACAATTTAAAAATTCGTTAAGCTCCACGTTGCGTTAAAGGGTTTATACATCCGAATGAAAAAATTAGGTCAAAATATCTTTAGCTGATATGTACACCACTAATTCGATGTATACAACTGCAGCTGTAAGATATAAATACACCTATACACTCTGTATATAGTCATTTAGTCTCTTAAAATAAACACTATCCAAGAATATAAAGTAAAAAACCTCTAAAAAAAACTGCATCGTATACAATAGCCATATCGACGATTCTGAAAATTAAGGAATTGAAACGTTTCGTCAAAACATTTAGGAATACATAAAATATACCGTACTAAAAAGTTGAAGTAGCTCATGATTTAAACCTAAACAACGCTGGTTTTGTTGTGCAATCGAGAAACCGAAAAATCGTATTTAACTATAAGCTATACATATATGTATATGTTATATTAAATTGTATATAATATAGTTTATGAGTCGGATAAAAATGGTTTCTATGAAATATATATTTTCAGTTAAAGAGTTAATATAGTTGATTTCAGTAGAATATAAAGACCAATTAAGGCGACTTCACAACTAAACAATATTGCAGTATATAGAAGTATAATTCAGTATATTTTAAACTTTATAATTCGTTTAAGCTTTTGGCAGTCCATTTATATGGACACGAATAAGTTTTAATCGTTTCAAACGATGACCGAAGCATATAGAAGACGAAAATAATATATCAATTTCAAAATGAAATAGTGCTACCTAACTACCTAGTAATGTTGGCAAGAATATGTAAAAAAAATGTGATCCCGAAAAAATATTAACAGAGTTGTATTAATACACAATACACAATACAGTACATAATGGACCTATATTATATTACAAAACATAACAACGCCGTATGCATGTATATGAATAATTACATGGTTATTTTTTATAATCTACTTAAGTATGAAAGTATAAAATTTTACAGTGAAGAAAAAATATTAATTTAAAACTAGAAACTACAAGTTTTAAGATATAAAAAAAAAAAGATATTCATAAAGGCAAATGTATAAAAAAAGTTATGTACCCATACAAAAATATTCGACGGAAAAAATAATTAAATTAATATTTTTGTAAAATGTTGTAAGAACAACTTTACAATTTTAATAAACAAGCAAAACGATTAAAAGAGTTATGATTATGAAATTATTATGATTAGAAGCAGTAAATAAAATATAAAATATGCATTGCATTTTGTTGAAATATGTAATTATACAATATGGAAATTCTAATAACAAACAGTTTAATAAATAAAAATATATATCCATGTATTTATGCATATATACTACGTAGGTATATTATAAATATGATAAATAATTATAATAAGGTATATTTAATTTTATACGAGTAGGTACAATAAATTTGTAATCGTTCCATTTTGGTACATCAGTGAAAAAAATTGTATGGAACCAAAATGTTAAGTGTTATTAAATTTCAAAGTTAGAGTGAGATATAGATCATAAAACGTTTTTTTATTGAAAGATATAACACTTCGTGATTTAACGTAATTGAGCAGTAACAAATCGTATAATTTAAATCCTCGCCCTCGATGTCACCATATTAATTATAATATTACAAATATATACCTAATGAATTATGAAAATATATCGTAAGCAATTCTGATCATCAACATAAATTGTAATTAACATTCAATATAGTAAGTAAGAATATGCACAAAAATTACATCACGGTTCATAATAGTATTGTTTTATAACTATATGCAAATTGTAAACCAAAACTATAAAAATTTGAGGTGTAAAATTAAGCATATATATAATAATAACAACATGTCAGTGTGTTAGGTTCCTATTATAATAACAGTCATGTTCTACCTACTTTCATATATTATAAGTAATATTAAAATATTGAAAGTATGTTAAATGATAGAAAAATCATAATTTATTTTGAAATGGTATACAATATTATATTCATAAAAGTTGAACTCGAGTGTTCACGTGATTTTTATATGGTCAATACATCCATTTTCGCCACTGTTGTACATTTCGGATAAACGCATAATGTATATAAATTATATGCTACGAATACAAACAAACGTGTGATTTTAAATATATACAAAAGAGCTGCGTTAACGTGTCAAAATCGTTTACATTTGTAATCGACAAAACAAAATAAACGAGCGTACATAATATTATATTTAAGCCATTAACGATAATTACGTCTCGCAACCACTGTGAACTGCACAACGAAACGCACAATACAATATATACCTAAATAATATGTAATATAAGGACATCGACAAAATAATATGTGAGTTTCGTTAGATTTAAAAGAGAGCAGGGACCTTATTACAGTAGCACCGTTCACAGTATCACTGCACACGATAACGACTGTCGGTTTAACAGATTGTACACGAGTAGAAGTATATTGTGTTATGCCCGTCCCGCGTTATAGTATTTTCAGTGCTATTATATAAGTCGATGCGTTTTAGTTTTAACCCCAATTTCGGCGAGATATCGAAAGATCAAAAGTTCATATTATACGATTTTATATTACACACAGCCGTTCAAAAACGTGTATTTATGGTCGTGTTATATATAATACTTTATAACGGTTATAGGTATAATATTATGTTATTACACAGTTCGGACGAAACAATCAAGGGGCAACCGGTTAACGACATTTATAATGTTAAGACTTACGCAATAAATAATATAGATACATCATTATATATTATGTATTGTTATATTATTATACGCGTATTGTACTGGAGCTGTATATAAAACACGACGTCGTCCCACAAAATACATAAAAAGCTCATCGTTGAGAAACAATCTAGAAAACTATAACAACGACTTGTAATGTTACGTATCGCTGACCGAAAGACGCTGCAGCGCGAGTTTCGGAGAGAAACAATATCGACATAACAGAATAACAATACCTAATATTACTATCGTCGTTTAATACTAGATAAATACATAGGATCGTGCGGGCGATAATACCTATACGGTTCCGCCAAAGGAGCTTGTGCAATCCAGAGCAAATTCATTAGCATACGATGTACATATTTTTATTCCCACAGGTACCTCTATCATGAATATTATATATGTTTATGTAATATAAGACGAATGTACGCAGAGATTGGCGTATCAGCAGATAAGAAGAGGATTGTTAAAAAATAGAGCGACGTGTATTATTGTTATGACTTATGAGTTATAAT